>JAXCGZ010022840.1:52500-67500 GCA_037179515.1 Halocaridina rubra | reverse complement strand
GTGGCTGGAGTACAACTTCAAGAGACAGAAAATGAGAGAGATCTAGGAGTAAACATACCGGCAGATTTGTCTCCAGAAATACATATAAATGGCATAGTAAGGGCAGCATATGCATTCTTATCAAATGTAAGGGTAGCCTTCAGGCACATGGACAAGGAAATGTTCAGAAATATTTATGTAACCTATGTGAGGCCAAAACTCGAATATGCAGCCCCCTTTTGGAATCCGCACTTGAAAAAGCACATAGCTAAGCTTGAAAAAGTTCAAAGACATGCTACGAAACTAGTGCCAGAAATACACAATCTCAGTTATGATGAGAGGCTGAGGGAATTAGACTTACCATCACTGAAAGCTAGAAGATTGAGGGGGGATATGGTGACAGTCTTTAAATTTCTTAATGGTTATGATAGAGTGGATAGGGATCGATATTTTGATATGGCAGGCTCTAGAACTAGAGGTCATAGTTTGAAGCTTCGTAAGAAAACTTGTTTGCAGGATGTAAGGAAATACTTTTTCAGTGTAAGAGTAGTTGATAATTGGAATTGGCTAAGCGAGGAGGTAGTTAATGCTATCTCAATCCATAGTTTTAAGGACAGGTATGATAAGTATCACTAAGTATAAAATGGAACCGATGAGGAGACACGAAGATACGAGCTTTGGGCTCTTTCCCGTAAACACAATTAGGTAATTACACACACACACACACACACACACACACACACACACACACATGCACACACACACGCACATACACACACACACACACACACACACACACACATCGCGCGTTCAGTGACACACGGAACTGCTCCTCTTAAATTTTTAATTGTTTCGAGTGACTAAGTGCTTAGTGGAAAACTTTACCATAATTTCCATAAATCTGAAATCCTGCAGAGTATTGTGGGTACAAAACTTATATTTGTTGTATGACGAGACTGTCCAAAATATTAAAGGAAAAAAAATTGAGAACATTTTTCGTGAGGGGAGAGAGAAGCTGCCGTCCAGTTCTGCCTTGAAGGAAATTTAGAAGAGTTGCCAGAGGTGAAGCCATCACATCACATTACCTAATTTTTTGTGTAAACTGGGGAAAGCTCTTAAGCCGTTTACCTGATCCTGTGGTTCCATATATTGTTAAAATCAGTATCCTTCCCATTTATATTAACTTGTTAGTTAGTTTGATACACGAAATAATTGAATAAGTAAAAAAAAAAATATCCACCTGTCAACAGTACTGAGTTAAGTTGCCAAGTAGTACAGCTGTCTTATTTTCTTCATTTTTTTTTTCTTTTCTTTTAGCTTTCTCTTTTACTATTTTGTTTTTATTTTGTATATATATTGAGTTAAATGTAAAGTCTAATCTTGTGATAACATACCTTGGTTAGCAAGTGAGTTTATCAGTTAGGAAGAATATATAGCAGAAACAGGTGGGTGCCACGTCAGACACAGGTTCGAATTTTTCCTTCAGGTTTGACTTTTGTTTTGTTGCATTTTTTTTTATTTTTCTTTTTATCCTTAAATTACCATGGTCAAGTTTTTAAGTTAAGATGTGTGTTACCAGAAAAGAGATAAACTGAGTCACTAAATAGCACTTATATGGAGATATAAAAATTCGGTGTGAAGCTTAATTAAAAGTTTTTCTCTTTTTTTTTTCCTCTTTCTCGTCTTCTTTCTATATTCTGTGAGAGGGAGAACATAAAAATGACGCCATCTCTGTCCCAAACCTCTCCCATCCATGGGTCGGTAGGAGGGGTAGCCATCAGGAGACTCAAAAAGAAAATCAAGAATTTAGAGGAAATGGTTATAAACCTTGATGATAAAATTCGGAATATGGATGGAGAAATGAAAGAGAATGAAACACTCAGAGAGCAAATAAGATCTTTGGAGGAAGCAAATAAAGCACAAGGGCAGGAGAGAAAGGAACTAGAAAAAAAGAATAAAGAAGCTGGAAGGGGAAAAGAGTCAACTAGAATCTAGACTTTCTAAACAAGAAGATAAAAACAAACAGCTGAATGACAACCTAAAGGAATTAGATGTTAGTTCATTGCTCTCTTCTGAGAGAGACGAGATTGCTGCTTGGAATGTCCAGATTAAGGAAAACATTGAACAGTTCAGTAAAGAGTTCCAGGAGCTGAATATGGAAAATGATGCCATGAAAACTTCCTTTGCTGATGCACTAAAGGGGAATGTGGCAGTAAAAGAGGCTGTAAAGGTGGTGGCACTGGAAAACATACAAACAGTTGACTATAAAGAGACAGTAATCGAAAAAATGAAAGACGTTGTGATGGAAAGGGCAAACCCACTCATCAGACAGGCACTTGATAAGGAGAAGACAGTGGTAATCTCAGGCATAAGCGAGTCCCAGGAGCCAACATGGCAGGGGAGACTTGAAAAAAATAAAGCTAGGGTTGTAGACCTGATAAGAAAGCTTGGAGTAGTATGTGGTCCTGAGGATATTGTAAACATACACCAACTAGGTAAATATTCGAGGGAAGGAAAGCCGAGACCAACAAAAGTAACCTTTGAGAGAGGGGAAACATGTAGGGAAATATTGTTGAGAAAAAAAAAGTCTAAAAGACCTTCAAGAATTCAAAGAAGTGTTCATTAGACAATACAGAACACAGGAAGAGATGGGAAAGATCAAAAACTTGTTGCAAGAGGCAAGAAGGTTAAATGATGAAAGAAATGAAGAAGAGAAGAAAAACTTTCATTACAGAGTTCTTCCAGACAAAGGGGAGATAAAGAAGATAATGACAGAAGATCAGGGGATGGGGCCTCATTAAGATTGTTATACACAAATGCTGATGGCTTAGCTGGTAAGGCAGTAGAATTAAAAGATAGGATTCACAACAGTAAGGCAGATATAGTAGCAATTACAGAGACTAAGTTGAGTGAGGACATAAACAGTGTCACAGTTTTTCCTAAGGGTTTCAGAATACTAAGGGTTGAAAGATCTGAGAGGACTGGTGGAGGGATAGCACTGCTCATAAGTGAAAGGATTCAAGTCGAAGAAATAAACTTGGCTATAGAAAGTGAGTTCAAGGAATTTCTTGTTGCTCGCATAAATACTGGGTCAGAGAGCATTATAATAACTGTTGTATACAACCCACCAAGGAACCAAAATAGGCTCGAAGTTTATGAGGAAAGTCATATAAGTACTATTGAAGTCATAAACTCAGTTGTTAACATGGTACGGGAAAAAAAATGTAGGATTTTGATTATGGGAGACTTTAATCATAAAAAGATAGATTGGATAAATCTTGACCCACACAGTGGTGAGGACTCATTCGGGGCAAGATTCCTAGATTGCGTACAAGGGAATTTCCTACACCAACATGTAATGGAACCAACAAGGGCCAGGGGTGGGGATGAGCCATCACTACTTGATCTAGTGTTCACAGATAATGTGTTGGATATTGAAAAAATTGAGTATGAACCACCAATTGGAAAGAGTGACCACTGTGTGTTGTTGATGGAGTATATCATTGAAGATATTCTTCCTGAGAGTAGAGGCACTGAGGACATGAGGAGGAACTATCGGAAAGGAGATTACATCAAAATGAATGAGCTTTTTGCAGTTATTGACTGGAGAACCTTATTTTACAACAAATCTGTACAAGAAATGTATGACATCTTTTGTGAGAAATATGGGAAGATAGTAGATTGCTGCATACCTGTCACCAAAGTAGGTGTAATTCATGCCAGAGAGAAATGGTTCGATAATGGGTGTAAAAGAGCTAAGGAGTGGAGAGACAAATGCTGGAAAAGGTATAGGAGGAGAAAAAACATAAATGCCTGGCAAACCTACAAAAGAGCAAGAAATGACTACCTAAGTAAAAGGAGAGAGGCAGAGAGAGATTATGAGAGGGACATCACCAGGAAGGCTAAAGAAAATCCCAAGCTTTTCCACAGCTTTATCAGAGGAAAACTGAAGGTAAAAGAACAGGTTTTAAGGCTAAAGAGAGCGGATGGAAGCATCACTGAGACGGATGAAGAGATCTGCAAAGAATTGAACAAGGAGTTTCAGTCAGTATTTACAGTAGAAAATACCCCACCCCCTCAGATTGCAGTGATAGAAGCTCAAGGGCCGGTATTAGAGAACATCAACCTTACAGCCACAGAGGTATGCAAAGCGCTGATGGATTTAGATGTTCATAAAGCTACAGGTCCTGATGACATATCCCCTCATGTGCTTAAAAAATGCGCAAACACAATATCAGTGGCACTAAGTATCATATTTAAGGAGTCACTGGAGTCGGGGGAGATTCCAAGATGCTGGAAACAAGCAAATGTGATACCTATTTTCAAAAAGGGAAGGAGGGATACGGCTCTGAACTATAGACCAGTTTCCTTGACCAGCATAGTTTGCAAAGTTATGGAGAAACTACTAAGGATACATATCTCTCTTCACTTGGAATCCTTCAACTTTTTGTCAGTGAGGCAACATGGCTTCAGAGAAGGTAGATCAACAGTAACAAACTTATTAGAATTTTATGATGAGGTAAGCCAAATCTTACAGGAAAGAGAGGGCTGGGCAGATTGCATATTCCTAGACTTCCAGAAAGCGTTTGACACTGTTCCACATGGGAGACTTATTAGGAAGCTGCAATCAATGGCTAGAATAGGTGGAAATGTTTTGGAATGGATAAAAACTTACTTAGAAGGAAGGGAACAGAGGGTTAGAGTAAGACACTCAGTGTCTGAATGGAGAAGAGTTAGTAGTGGAGTTCCACAGGGTTCAGTTTTAGGGCCACTTTTGTAGCTTGTATATGTAAATGACCTACCAGAGTCTGTAAATTCATTCATGAATATGTTTGCAGATGATGCAAAGATTGTGAAGAAAGTAAAAAACGAGAACAATGGTAGAGAACTTCAGGAGGATCTAAATAATCTGCATGAGTGGTCAGAAAAGTGGTTAATGAAATTCAATACTTCAAAATGTAAGGTAATGAGAATGGGTACAAGTGCAAGAAGGCCCAAGCTTGACTACTCGGTGGCTGGAGTACAACTTGAAGAGACAGAAAATGAGAGAGATTTAGGAGTAAACATACTGTCAGATTTGTCTCCAGAAATACATATAAATGGCATAGTAAGGGCAGCATATGCATTCTTATCAAACGTAAGGGTAGCCTTCAGGCACATGGACAAGGAAATGTTCAGAAATATTTATGTAACCTATGTGAGGCCAAAACTCGAATATGCAGTCCCCCTTTTGGAATCCGCACTTGAAAAAGCACATAGCTAAGCTTGAAAAAGTTCAAAGACATGCCACGAAACTGGTGCCAGAAATACGCAATCTCAGTTATGATGAGAGGCTGAGGGAATTAGACTTACCATCACTCGAAGCTAGAAGAGTGAGGGGGATATGGTGACAGTCTTTAAATTCCTTCATGGTTATGATAGAGTGGATAGGGATCGATATTTTGATATGGCTGGCTCTAGAACTAGAGGTCATAGTTTGAAGCTTCGTAAGAAAACTTGTTTGCAGGATGTAAGGAAATACTTTTTCAGTGTAAGAGTAGTTGATAATTGGAATTCGCTAAGCGAGGAGGTAGTTAATGCTATCTCAATCCATAGTTTTAAGGACAGGTACGATAAGTATCACTAAGTCTAAAATGGAACCGATGAGGAGACGGGAAGATACGAGCTTTGGGCTCTTTCCCGTAAACACAATTAGGTAATCACAATTAGGTAATCACACACAGATTTAGCACCCCTTGAATCCAGAATAGGGTGGGATATGGTCACGGTTTTTGCATTCCTCCACGTTTTCGAGAGAGTTGATATGGAACGATACTTCGATAAGGGTGGCTCTATAGTACCAGACGTCATAGTACCTTTGAAAGGTAATTTATTTGCAAGATGTAAGCAAGTACTTTTTGTGTAAGAATTATTTGATAATAGGCAATTGTTCAGTGATGAACTTCTTAACGAGAGATGTAAGTGTCAGTCAGTTTTTAAGAGTGACACCGGGACAGACAAGGAAATTATCCTCATCAATAAATGCTCGGGCACGAAGAAAACATTTAGACGAAGAAAAAGTAAATGGTTGAAGACAAGAAAGATGAGATAATGATACACAATAGCAAGAGGACAGGTTGAAAGAATAGTCGAAGTACTGAGGATCTAGAGATGTTGTAGGATTAGGCCCTGAGATGAAGATAGAGCTATTTTGTATTTCTTTTTTAAGGAAGCTAGGTTATAAGAATTAGGAAAGACAGAATGAAGAAAGAAAGGCCAAGAGACAGTGAGTTACTAGCATTACTCCCTCTTCTTTAAACGTTAATATTCTAGTACACACACACACACACACACACACACACACACACACACACACACACACACACACACACACGAAGTTGAGTCCTCAAGTAAAAGAAAAGAGCATACACATTTTTTTTTCAAGAGTGTGACACCGGGCCAGGCAGAAACTGCCCTCATCAATAAAGGCCCGGGCACGAGAAAATACCAAGACGAAGGAAAAGAAAAAGGTTTAGGGCAAGGCAGAGATGAGGTAATGTCACACAAAGAAAAACGACAGACAGAAAAAAACAGTCAAAGTACAGAGAACCCAGAGATGTGGAGGGCTAGGCTCTGAGATGACGATAGATCTGCTTTTGAAAAATGAAAGGTCATAAGAATTAGGAAAGACAGAAGGAGGAAGAGAGTTCCAGAGTCTGGAGGTAGATGGGAAGAAGCAGTCGCTGCACCGACCAATCTGCAAGCTACAAATCTCCACACAGTACCTATGAGACGAGGCCGCTTGGCGAGTGTTACGTGACCTCGGCAGTGGAATAGGGATGCAACTCGCCAACTCATCAGAGCAGCGATGGAAGTAGTAGCGATAGAAAAGCGAAAAGGAAAATACCTTACGGCGAAGAGAGAGAGAATCCGGGTTAGATAATAATAATAATAATAATAATAATAATAATAATCCTTTATTCCAATGTACAGGAAGATAAGTAAAGGAAGAAGCACCCCAGATGTGTGAGCAGTATTCTAAGCAGGGACGGATAAGACCTTTGTAAATTTTAAGTAACTGCAATGAGGAAAAGTAATGACGAAAACGAAACAAAACCCCCAGTTATTTGGATGAAGATTTAGAAATTTGGATTATGTGATTCCTCCAAGACAAGTTAGAGGCTATATGGATTCCTAATATGTTGATAGAGTTAAGAGGGTAAATTTCATTAGTTTCGAAGACAATAGGGTTATCAGGAGGAGAAGAAGATAAAGAGATAGCCAGAAACTGTGTCTTGGAGGCACTGAATTTCACTATATTTTGAGTGCCCCATTCAGATACTGTCTGCAAATCGGAGTCAAGAGTAGAAGAAAGAGTAATACGAGATTGATTATGTGTAACAGATGAAGGCTGTGAAGAAAAGGGTAAAATCATCAGCAAAGGGATGATGAAGAGAGGAAGATGGGGATTGTAGAAGATCATTGATGAAGAGAAGGAAGAGAGTAGGTGAAAGAACAGAGCCCTGTGGAACACCACTGGTAACAGAGAAAGGGCTAGATGTCACGCCATCAACAACTACAGATATAGAACGGTCAGTAAGAAAACTGGAAATCAGAGAACAGAAAGAAGGGGTAAGGCCATAGGCAGGGAGTTTGGCCAACAGAGTCTTGTGCCAGACTCTGTCAAAAGCCTTGGAGATATCAAGGGAGACGACAACGGATTCCCCGTTGTTCCTCAGAGAAGATGACCATACATGAGTAAGATAGGACAGGAGATCACCAGTGGATCTTGCCTTGCGGAAGCAGTATTGGTGATCGGAGATAAGTGAGTTAGATTCAAGGCGTTTCAAGAAGTGAGCATTGAGCAAAGTTTCGAAAACTTTAGCAATAGAGGAGGTTAGGGTAATATGTCAGTAGTTAGAAGGAATAGAGCGGTCACCCTTCTTATGAACAGGTTGAACTAGAGCATGCTTCCAAGATGAAGGATAGATACTGGTTAAAAAAATGAGGCGAAAAAGATGTCAAAGCACGAGGGCCAGTTCATCAGCAAACTCCTTAAGGAACTTCGCAGGGATATCATCGGGACCAGATGCCTTGTTTGTCTTTAGCGAGCAAAGAACCTTGTGAGCTTTGCGTGAAGAAAGGATAAGGGAGGGCATAGGGTTAGAGAGGGGAAAAGACTGAGGAACAGTTGCGCTGGAATCGTTGATAGAAGAGTTGGCAGAAAAATGAGAGCCAAAGAGAGTGGCTTTGTCAGTGGGAGAGCAAGCTATAGAACCATCAGAACGAATGAGAGGGGGAAAGCTTGAGTTACAGAAGTTTTTGGAGAGGTTTTTGGCTAAGGACCAGAAGCATTTGTCAGTGGGAGAGGAGTTAAGGTCATCAACTTTCCTTCTTATAAAGGAAGCCTTAGACCTTCGAATCTGAGCAGTATAGCAATTCCTAGCTATAATAAAAGCAGAGCGAGTTAAATAGAAAGGAGAGGCTAAGTAAGATCGGCGAGCCTGATTCCTAGTCTGGATAGCCATGGAGCAGACACGGTCAAACCAAGGTTTAGGGGGAGAGAAAGTTTTTGTAGAAGAGGGGATGTACGCCTCCATTCCCGCGGTCATGATCTCAGCTACTTTTAGAGCTACATGATCAGGGTTGCGGGACAATAGCAGTAGTCATCCCATGGGAAGTCAAAGAGAAAGTTACGCAAATTTTCATGTTGGGTATGCTCGAAGTGCCAAAGGCGGCGCTGAGTAGGAGGGATTGGTGGTGGGGGAACGAAAATGGAAGAGACTGAGATCATAGAGTGGTCAGATATACCAAGAGGGGAAAGCACAGAATAAGAGTAGTTTGAAGACTTAAAAGTAAATAATAGGTCAAGAGTGTTTGCAGCATGTTCGTGACGATCAGGAACGCGAGTAGGATGTTTGATAATTTGCTCCAGATCATGAGTAATAGAGAAAGCAAGGGCCTCGCTTCCTCCCACATCAGTGTGAGAAGAATGAAGCCTCTCACTGTGGTATACATTGAAGTCTCAAATGTAGAGAACTTCGCCATGTGGGTGAGATAGATATTCAAAGAAAGACACAAACTCGGTGGTGTTTGGAGAACAGTAGCAGAAGCAAAGGAAGATAGGGTAGTGAAGAGATAGACTTTTAGCCAGAGAACATCACAGTCAGGAGATTTAAAGTCCATGAGCCTCACAGTAGGAGTGTTAATGTTGCAGTATGCACAGACCCCACCTTTGGAACGAAAACGAGTATACAGATTATAGTGAGAGATTTGGAATGGGTCAGTGGAAACATGTATAGACAGCTGGGTTTCAGATAGGAGGAGGATGTTAGGGAGGAAAGTGCCCAAGTGCTGTTCCACAGAAGAAAGATTAGAGTTCAGCCCACGAATGTTAGAATAGTGAAGAGTAAAGAATCAGATCTTTTGGGAGGTGCAAGGTTAAGAGCAGAACCATTACTACCAATAGGCGTGTTTGCCCTCAAGCCAGTGGTGGAGTCAACACGATTCCCGGAGATTCTTCGCACCCCACTATGCTGGGTACTGGGGACCATTAGTTGTGAACCTTCCATAAATAATAACAAATTTGAGGAAAAAGAAAGTAAATGAGACAGATATGCGGACTGTTGTGACTTGTCAAATGTAATGGAATAGCAAGAGACGTGTAATGAATACACCAGAATATTCAGTGTAGATGTAGGCATGAGGAAAGAACTGTCCTGTAGGAAGATGCAACCTGGAACTGTCTAGACCAGTCCTAGTTGCATCCTAATACCTTCAGTCTTATTCTTTCAACGGGCGGCTGGTGCCATGGCCAACCTACTAATCATACACACACACACACACACACACACACACACAGGGTTGGGCAGATTGCATATTCCTAGACTTCCAGAAAGCGTTTGACACTGTTCCACATGGGAGACTTATTAGGAAGCTGCAATCAATGGCTAGAATAGGTGGAAATGTCTTGGAATGGATAAAAACTTACTTAGAAGGAAGGGAACAGAGGGTTAGAGTAAGACACTCAGTGTCTGAATGGAGAAGAGTTAGTAGTGGAGTTCCACAGGGTTCAGTTTTAGGGCCACTTTTGTTCCTTGTATATGTAAATGACCTACCAGAGTCTGTAAATTCATTCATGAATATGTTTGCAGATGATGCAAAGATTGTGAAGAAAGTAAAAAACGAGAACAATGGTAGAGAACTTCAGGAGGATCTAAATAATCTGCATGAGTGGTCAGAAAAGTGGCTAATGAAATTCAATACCTCAAAATGTAAGGTAATGAGAATGGGTACAAGTGCAAGAAGGCCCAAGCTTGACTACTCGGTGGCTGGAGTACAGCTTCAGGAGACAGAAAATGAGAGAGATCTAGGAGTAAACATATTGGCAGATTTGTCTCCAGAAATACATATAAATGGCGTAGTAAGGGCAGCATATGCATTCTTATCAAATGTAAGGGTAGCCTTCAGGCACATGGACAAGGAAATGTTCAGAAATATATATGTAACCTATGTGAGGCCAAAACTCGAATATGCAGCCCCCTTTTGGAATCCGCACTTGAAAAAGCACATAGCTAAGCTTGAAAAAGTTCAAAGACATGCCACGAAACTGGTGCCAGAAATACGCAATCTCGGTTATGATGAGAGGCTGAGGGAATTAGACTTGCCATCACTCGAAGCTAGAAGAGTAAGGGGGGATATGGTGACAGTCTTTAAATTCCTTCATGGTTATGATAGAGTGGATAGGGATCGATATTTCGATATGGCTGGCTCTAGAACTAGAGGTCATAGTTTGAAGCTTCGGAAGAAAACTTGTTTGCAGGATGTAAGGAAATACTTTTTCAGTGTAAGAGTAGTTGATAATTGGAATTCGCTAAGCGAGGAGGTAGTTAATGCTACCTCAATCCATAGTTTTAAGGACAGGTATGATAAGTATCACTAAGTCTAAAAATGGAACCGATCAGGAGACGGGAAGATACGAGCTTTGGGCTCTTTCCCGTAAACACAATTAGGTAATCACAATTAGGTAATCACACACACACACACACACAAAAGATGAGTACCCAAGTTAAAGAAAATACGCAGAGATGGTATATGAGAAAGATTACGAAGAGAACTAAGGAAAATTCCAAACTTAAGCATGGGCTTTGACGGGGGGAAATTAAAGCGCACATAAAGAATTTCAAATTGGAAGGGACAGACACAATCTTACTTAGAAGAAGAGATTACGAAAAATTGAACAAAAACTTACTGTCGACATTTACAGAAGAGAATATTTCACCCATTCGTATTGTAGAAGTGTGAGAACAGTGGCCAGTAGTAATGATAGTCGTCTTTTCAGGTACAGAAATATTCAAAGCTTTAATGGAATTAGAAGCTCATAATCCGTGGAAGCTGTTGATGTAGCCCTCTATGTACTTTTGAAATATAATGCACCATTATCTGTAGCACTTTGCATCATATATGCAAAGTTGCTGCAGTCTTGAGAGATACCAAAATTACTGGTAGCGAGTGAACATGGTATGTTTTCAGAAGTGGAAGGAGAGACACTACTATAAACTATAGGTCAGTTTCATTGACTAGTTTGCAGAGTTATAGAAAAACTACTGAGAAAACGCATGTCTCTTAACTTGGAGTTTTTAAACATATTGCCAGTGAGACAACACGTCTTTGAAGAGACAGGTCTACACTGATAACATCACTAGAAGTTTGTGATGAAGTACTCTCAATCTTATAAGAAAGAAAGAGGTGGTTGATAGAGTCCCTTATTAAGGAACTGCAAAAAATCCAAGAATAGGTTGAAAAGTCTTGGAGCGGATGCAAACTTATTTAGAAGGAAGGCAGCAGAGAGTCAGAGTAAAGCATACATCGTCTTACTGAAAAAAAAAAGTTGGCAGTGGTGTCCTACAGGGATAAGCTCTACGGCCACGTTTCTTATTTATATATGAGCATGATCTGCCTAAGTTTGTAAATGCATTTTTTGAGTATGCTTGCAGATGATGCAAAGAGTGTGAAGGGAGTAAAAGACAGAGATAATGGGGAACTTCAGGAAGAGCCGTAATAATAATGACCAAAAGTGCAAGTATGCCCATGTTTGAGTGTTGAGTAGCAAGAATCTGTGACTGAAGGAGCTCTATTGGTGAATATTTTGGCAGACTTGTCTTCGAAAATGCATGTAAATGGTATAGTAAAAGCAGTTCCTGCTTTCTTAGTAAACACGTGGGTGGCTGTCAGGCATATGGATATAGAAATGCTAGTCAATATTGATATGACTTATATGAAGCATTAATTTGAATATTCAGTATCCTTTTTCAGTCGCACCTAAAAGAACGTATAAGCACATAAGAGAAAGCTCAAAGACATGCCACAAGTTGGAGAGAGAGATTAGTAATCTCATATATAATAAAGGGCTGAAGGAGCTAGCCTTACCACCGCTTGAAACTAGAAGAAAAAGGAGGGATGGAGAAACCGCTTTTAAATTCCCCCTTAGTTACACAAAATTGAACGATACTCTGATATGAGCGGCTCGGAAACTCGAGGTCATAGTTTGAATCTTCATGAGGACAAATATTTGCTAAATATAATGAAGTACTTAAGTACTTTTTTGGTGTGAATATAATTAACAATTGGAATTCGCTAAGTGAATGAACATTAGATGCCAAGTGCATGCATAGTTTTAAGGAAAGATATGTTAAGCACGTGTGAGTAAGGAAAAAAAAAGAAAATTGAAACTTACCAGGAGACGAGGAGTTACGAGCACAGGGAACCCTCCCATAAGCACTATTTATAAAATACAAAGAGGATTCCATTGATGCTGGATAAGAGAGAGCTTAACGGGATACATTAAGTAGGTCTTTGCGACATATATGGGATGTATGGACACAGTTATTTATATGGGTTACCCATGCAAATTTGGCCCAGCCTTATAGGCAAGGATAATTTTGCATGATTCAGCATAATCACGTATAATGGAGTCAAGGAGTATTTATGCCACTTCCTGTAGTTGTTTTGGTATTTATTGATATTTATGTACAGATAACATAGTTAACATGTCTATACTGCAGAAATTATTGACATGTTTCAAAGTAATAGGGTAGTTTTGCATGTCACAACATAATCACGTTTAGTGAATTCAAGGAATTTTAAATAAATTTCCAAGTATTTTATTGATATTTATTAATATTTCTGTACAGATAGCAGATATAGTTAACTAGTGTATACTGTAGAACTTATTGACGTTTTTAAAAGTCTTTAGCGAATACCAACGTGATTCTGTCCATAGTCAGGTATGTTAAAGGGCATTCCTATTTCTCTATGCTTGTTTTTATGTCATCAGAACTTCTAATATACTCAGTCATGGTACTTTACCTTTGTCTTGTGAAGTTCTTTCTAAGATAAATAAAAAAATATATATATTGTTCCTTATATCTTCAGTTTTTAGACGTAGAAAGATTTTAGGCTGTAATTATATGTTCTCAGTCCTGTAAAATTGTGATTCACAGGAATTACAGGTTAATATTTTAGAAATATGAAAATATTTATAAAATAATAACCTATAATTAATAGGTATTTAAATATATATTATTAGATATAGTATTAAATTCTATTTAAAGCAATTGCAGATACATTGTAGAGTTAAAAGTGACCTTTGGATATCTACATACCAAGAATATTTTGTGTGCCATTTCCTGGAGATTATTAAGTCATATTATTAAAAGAACATGATATTCATCTACAGCTCTTCCCATGTTCACATAGGGGCGTTGTACCTCACAAGCCACTTCTTGACTCCATCTATCGCCGTTACACTGGACTTGGGACCTACACAGAGTTAAATTGGCTCGCTCCCCCTCTGATTTGAAGAACAGCATGATTTTCCCTACTCTGACTCCCCATTGTTATCCCGTCCATAAGAAAAGAGACCCTAACGATGGACATATGATCCTACGTTCTCTGAGCACTTTCTGGCACTGTCGTCTGAATATCAATGAGTTGTGGTGGTCATTGAGAGTCAGAATGGTGTTTCTCACTTTAATATATGTTCATTTATCATATCCATACCTTTAGCAGCAACGCATTAAGAAAAAAGTAATATGGGCACTGCTAAATGACATTATGCTCTCAGGGCAATTTCTAATAGAGTAATGTGAATGCCAATGAGTTGTGGGTACTTTAGTGCCTATACTGTCAGAGAGAGGGAGAGAGAGTGTGCGTTCATGCGTGTGTGTGTGCGTGCGTGCGTGTGTGTTTGTGTGTGTGCGTGTGTGTGTGTGTGAGAGAGAGAGAGAGGAGTGAGTGAGTGAGTGATTAAGTGAGTGAATGAGAGAATGAAGTTCTTCTGCCGTGTCGTCCAAGATATTACTGTTCAGGTCATGTCAGAGTATGCGTGCAAAAAAAAAAAAAAAAAAAAAAAAAATATATATATATATATATATATATATATATATATATATATATATATATATATATATATATATATATATATATATATATATATATATATATATATATATATATATATATATATATATATTAATAACACTGAACTGTTAACATACAGTCGTTGTTCCATATATATATATATATATATATATATATATATATATATATATATATATATATATATATATATATATATATATATATATATATATATATATATAGCATACACATTTGACACATAGATATTGCTTTTTATGTCAGATATTTGTACATATGTATAAATATAGCCATTACATATACGTTCCACACGCAATTACTGTCTTACAAATGTACATCACATACATATACATCCAGTATATAGTGTGCATATGTAGAATTGTACATCACTCGTGCATATATACCCAGATAAAGTGTGCATAGCTAGAACTGTACATTGCACATGCATATACACCCAAATGTCACTTCATTGATCACGTCAAGTAGTTGAGTTCATATGTAGAATATGACATTTCATATTCATAAACACCTACATTTCACATCACGTCAAATAGCAAGTGCATAAGTACAAATATGCAGCATGGGATACACAGAGGTATATTA
>JAXCGZ010022840.1:45000-47500 GCA_037179515.1 Halocaridina rubra | reverse complement strand
TATATATATATATATATATATATATATACATATATATATATATATATATATATATATATATATATATATATATATATATATATATATATATATATATATATATATATATATATATATATATATATATATATATATATATATAAAACATTGAACTGTTAACATACAGTCTAAAATTGTAGGAAAATCCCATTAAAAAAAAACAAAGAAAATATATTTGAAGTGCTTATTAATTTTGTGACCTATCTGGCCTCCTTCACAAAGTACAATCAAAGTACTTTGAGAAGGTGGCCAGATAACGTCACGAAATTGATAAGTACTTTCAAATATATTTTCCGTTGTCTTGTATAATGGGCTTCTCCTACCATATATATATATATATATATATATATATATATATATATATATATATATATATATATATATATATATATATATATATATATATATATACATTCATACATACATACATATTACGACTTCCCGTACAGTTGTAACAATTTAATATAAACCAACGGGAAAAGTGCTATTATATGCAAATTTTTATCTCCTCTGCAATAGTAGCTCAGTCGTTAGGATGTCATGAACATATGTCCTGCGACGCGTCTTCTGTTTCCTTGATATTCAACATGATTTTCGTGATATATATATATATATATATATATATATATATATATATATATATATATATATATATATATATATATATATGTGTGTGTGTGTGTGTGTGTGTGTGTGTGTGTGTGTGTGTGTGTGTGTGTGTGTGTGTGTGTGTGTGTGTGTGTGTGATTACCTAATTGTGATTACCTAATTGTGTTTACGGGAAAGAGCCCAAAGCTCGTATCTTCCCGTCTCCTCATCGGTTCCATTTTATACTTAGTGATACTTATCATACCTGTCCTTAAAACTATGGATTGAGATAGCATTAACTACCTCCTCGCTTAGCGAATTTCAATTATCAACTACTCTTACACTGAAAAAGTATTTCCTTACATCCTGCAAAGATGTTTTCTTACGAAGGTTCAAACTATGACCTCTAGTTCTAGAGCCACCCATATCAAAATATCGATCCCTATCCACTCTATCATAACCATGAAGGAATTTAAAGACTGTCACCATATCCCCCCTCACTCTTCTAGCTTCGAGTGATGGTAAGTCTAATTCCCTCAGCCTCTCATCATAAGTGAGATTGCGTATTTCTGGCACCAGTTTCGTGGCATGTCTTTGAACTTTTTCAAGCTTAGCTATGTGCTTTTTCAAGTGCGGATTCCAAAAGGGGGCTGCATATTCGAGTTTTGGCCTCACATAGGTTACATAAATATTTCTGAACATTTCCTTGTCCATGTGCCTGAAGGCTACCCTTACATTTGATAAGAATGCATATGCTGCCCTTACTATGCCATTTATATGTATTTCTGGAGACAAATCTGCCAGTATGTTTACTCCTAGATCTCTCTCATTTTCTGTCTCTTGAAGTTGTACTCCAGCCACCGAGTAGTCAAGCTTGGGCCTTCTTGCACTTGTACCCATTCTCATTACCTTACATTTTGAGGTATTGACTTTCATTAGCCACTTTTCTGACCACTCATGCAGATTATTTAGATCCTCCTGAAGTTCTCTACCATTGTTCTCGTTTTTTACTTTCTTCACAATCTTTGCATCATCTGCAAACATATTCATGAATGAATTTACAGACTCTGGTAGGTCATTTACATATACAAGGAACAAAAGTGGCCCTAAAACTGAACCCTGTGGAACTCCACTACTAACTCTTCTCCATTCAGACACTGAGTGTCTTACTCTAACCCTCTGTTCCCTTCCTTCTAAGTAAGTTTTTATCCATTCCAAAACATTTCCACCTATTCTAGCCATTGAGTGCAGCTTCCTAATAAGTCTCCCATGTGGAACAGTGTCAAACGCTTTCTGGAAGTCTAGGAATATGCAATCTGCACAGCCCTCTCTTTCCTGTAAGATTTGGCTTGCCTCATCATAAAATTCTAATAAGTTTGTTACTGTTGATCTACCTTCTCTGAAGCCATGTTGCCTCACTGACAAAAAGTTGAAGGATTCCAAGTGAAGAGAGATATGTTTCCTTAGTAGTTTCTCCATAACTTTGCAAACTATGCTGGTCAAGGAAATTGGTCTATAGTTCAGAGCCGTATCCCTCCTTCCCTTTTTGAAGATAGGTATCACATTTGCTTGTGTGTGTGTGTGTGTGTGTGCTTGTGTATGTGTATGCGTGTGTGTGTGTGTGTGTGTGTGTGTATTTTAATAATAGTAAAAACAACTATTTGTATTGAGAAATTTCCCCAAGGTTTAAAATGTTTATCCGTACAAGTATTAAGCACACTGTGAGTTTTTCCATTGATTTTGAGCAATTCATTTGTATTCGTATATGATTTTTTTTTTATTTCTTTGAGTGTTGTTGGTCGTGGAATCAATAATTAAGTTGAAAAAGGAGCATTCATGACACCAGGTGTGTGCAATTTGCTTATAATTAGAT
>JAXCGZ010022840.1:37500-40000 GCA_037179515.1 Halocaridina rubra | reverse complement strand
TGTCTTTTGATGTTATATTCTTTTAAAACAGAAATGGTTTCATGGCACACAAGGCACAATGCTTTCCCCCCTGATTGTATGCATAAATATTGTTCAGTCCATTTCTCTTGAAAACTCCGGTTTTCATCTGAAATCTTGCGTTTTTTACTCGTAGAAGCCATTATTAGTGCAATAAGATCTCTCCTGCTGAGCAAAATATATAATAGGAAAAAGTTAACTTTAAATTAAAGACTAACTCTAATTAAGTTGTTTATGTTGCAGTTTTGTGATTGGCTTTAGAAAACTTGCAAGCAAAACATTTTGAGAATTATATATTTCTGCTGAAAATGTGGTATTAATTATATTGCAATCTATTACATTTTTCTTAATTAAAGGCTTTAATTAAGAATAATGTAATAGATTGCAATATAATTAGTACCAAATTTCAGCAGAAATATATAATTCTCAAAATGTTTTGCTTGCAAGTTTTCTAAAGCCAATCACAAAACTGCAACATAAACAACTTAGAGTTAGACTTAGAATACCGGTAATCACAAATCAACCACAACAAATGAAGCACACTGATTTCACCACTTGAGTCTGAGATAAACTGAGAACTATATTAATTCCTGTACGGCTGTACTGCAAAGCATAGCAGAGAGTGTAAAAAGTGTAAACATCCAACCTTAAAAATAATGATCGTTTCGGTGTTTACAATGATCTTAAAAGGGGTTACTGATAACGATGACCCCTCGTACCATCGGTTATTGAGGAAGGGTTGTTGATGAAAACACAAGAGAGAGAGAGAGAGAGAGAGAGAGAGAGAGAGAGAGAGAGAGAGAGGAGAGAGAGAGAGAGAGAGAGAGAGAGAGAGAGAGAGAGAGAGAGAATTGTTGGAATATTCAGTTCGAGGCGCTCTCTCTCTCTCTCTCTCTCTCTCTCTCTCTCTCTCTCTCTCTCTCTCTCTCTCTCTCTCTCTCTCTCTCTCTCTCTCTCTCCCGAGGGCCGCACTATAGCTTATTTATTTTTAGGAGAAAGGGCCGCAATGAAAGCCTTTGAGGGCCGCATGCGGCCCTTGGGCCGCAGGTTGCACACCCCTGGCGTAGACGATGGCAAGCAGTATGGACGCACTAGCGGCGTAAAACGGACCTCATTTTGCAGCTCAATAATCTATATAAGTAGATAAGTAATGAGATATATTTATACGCCAATAACACTATAAAATAAAGTACCTTATTATTTACTACTGTATACTGAGTATGAGTGAAGAAAGGAAAGCCATGGGGCGGAACTAGGGGACTGGGAAGCCCCTCTCTGTATTTTTTCCTCAATGAGTCATATGTACGCCTTTACTCAGCCACCCCCTTATAAGGAGGATATGACAAATGTATATAGATGAATAGATTTAGAGTATAGCATATGTAACATAAGTTACTGCAAAACGTGGACAGTATTATTTGCAAGCTAAAAAAAGTTCCAGAATAGTAAATGATACAAGATAATTGTGTGTGTACATTAGATATTGATATAAAATGAGGACTCTGAAGGTTATGGTTATGTTTTTTGACTGAAATATTAATTACCTTAGAGATAAAAGTTACTTGTGAAAGTAGTGCATATCTACGTACAGCAGTTTGTCTTGCTATGTGCAGACCTACTAAGTGCTTATAATATTAAAAGAAAAGAAAAGCATGAACTTGGTATTGATACATACTGCCAGATCGAAGTATTTAAATCTCGGATTATACTGAGGATGCAAAGTAATCTTTCTTACAGGATAGTCATAGGCGTCACTCTCTGTACTCTGTGTGAAATCTTTCTCCCCCAAGCGGATCACTGTAGGTCTGCAATCAATTTGTAAATTATTAACGATTTATATGACAACTGTGGGAAAGAACTGGAGAGATGAATATGTTAAGATGTGATATTAATACCTTTACATTCGGGCTTCAATGTTGAAAGGCTATTGCACATATATATACATGGCCTCATTCCCCCTTAGCCACCCACCTTACAGGTGGGTGACCGTGCCCAAAAACAACACCCACGATCCACTTCAACTACTCCTAAAGGCTCTTACCTGGTGAAAATCAAGCAATGAGCCGCTGTCAAGATATGTTAATTTGTGATGAGCGCTCCTCCGCAGAAGAATTTATCCCGGTCATTTCCATTAACGACGCGCGTTGGACCGCCAATTTCAGAGTCTCCAATAGTAGCAGCGCCTTCTTCAGGAATATTTTCATCATCAATTGATGGTCCAGGAAGTTGGCCTCCAATAGGAGATTCACTGGGAATGGGTGGTTGAGGAGTTTGGCTTCCAATAGGCGAATCACCAGGAGTTTGTGGTCCAGGAGGTTGGCTTCCAATAGGCGAATCACCGGGAATTGGTGGCTCAGGAGTTTGGCTTCCAATAGGCGAATCACCAGGAGTTTGTGGTCCAGGAGGCTGGCTTCCAATAGGCGAATCACCGGGAATTGGTGGCTCAAGAATTTGGCTTTCAATAGGTGAATCACCTGGAATT
>JAXCGZ010022840.1:0-32500 GCA_037179515.1 Halocaridina rubra | reverse complement strand
CGGCGTCAGAACCCATCTGTGTAGAATCTTTTTAAGAACCATAATTCATAAAGCAATCAAGATATTTAATGATAATTGTTCTTTTTTTCTGCACATATGACTCCAGTATATACTCGCATCCTTCTTCTTTGTCGACAGTTTTTACCTGGTTCCTATAGGTTCGCTTTTGTTTTCGCTACCCTCAGTGTAGACCCTTGGCTCATTTTTTACCTAAACTTTTATGGTTTTTTACCCATCCTCTCACCATTTTCAGTATTCCCGGGCTTAGGCCAGGCACCGAGTTGAACTGAACTGACACCCAGGAGGTGGATTTGTATGCGCTCAATATTGTAAGTGACGACTGAGCGCATAGGAGAGCAGGAGAACGAAGAGACTCTGTTTAACTATTTTTCTTTTTCATTATCAGAAACCATCACCGTAGATCCTGTTTGTTAGAGAGAGATTTACTTGTTTCTGGTTTGAAGTGTATGAATATTGCATACACACACACACACACACACACACACACACACACACACACACACACACACACACACACACACACACACACACACATACACACACACACACACACACACACACACACACACACACACACACACACACACACACACACACACACACACACACACATATATATATATATATATATATATATATATATATATATATATATATATATATGAATCATTTTTTAACCCCGACCGGGACTCGAACCATATTACAGATTCCCCAACCTCATTCGTGGCTTCATTTTCGCATTTATTCAATTCCCAATCTCATTCGGGCTATACAATACTCAATTAAGCACATTACATATGTGAAAACATGAATAATTTTTTACCCCAACCGGGACTCGAACCTAGGACTTATAATTACTAAGTCAAGGCGCTACCAACTACACACCACAGAGGGTATAAAAGGAATCCAACCTTATAGCTTATATCTGCTATACTTACTAATGAACGCATTCTATCTGAATGCCACTATGTTCATATTACAGATTCCCCAACCTCACCCGTGGCTTCATTTTCGCATTTAATTCAATTCCCAATCTCATTCGGGCTATACAATAATCAATGAAGCACATTACATATGTGAAAACATGAATAATTTTTTACACCGACCGGGACTCGAACCTAAGACTTATAATTACTAAGTCAAGGCGCTACCAACTACACACCACAGAAGGTATAAAAGGAATCCAACCTTATAGCTTATATCTGCTATACTTAGGAATGAACGCATTCTATCTGAATGCCACTATGTTCATATTACAGATTCCCCAACCTCACTCGTGGCTTCATTTTCGCATTTAATTCAATTCCCAATCTCATTCTGGCTATACAATAATCAATTAAGCACATTACATATGTGAAAACATGAATAATTTTTTTACCCCGACCGGGACTCAAACCTAGGACTTATAATTACTAAGTCAAGGTGCTACCAACTACACACCACAGAAGGTATAAAAGGAATCCAACCTTATAGCTTATAAGGGCTATACAATAATCAATTAAGCACATTACATATGTGAAAATATGAATCATTTTTTACCCTGTGTTGATTATTGTATAGCCCGAATGAGATTGGGAATTGAATTAAATGCGAAAATGAAGCCACGAGTGAGGTTGGGGAATCTGTAATATGAACATAGTGGCATTCAGATAGAATGCGTTCATTCCTATGTATAGCAGATATAAGCTAACAGGTTGGATTCCGTTTATACCTTCTGTGCATTCACCACGATCTGCGCTAACCTCAACTACACCTCTTACGTCCTTGGAGAAAAGGGTTCCCACTTTCCCCCCACCACCACCACCACCCTCCTTGGGGCATCCACAAGGTAGGCGGGCAGTGATAGTCTAAAGCGAGACCCGACAGCCGCAGCTGGCTTACCTCCATCGCTTCATCACCTGGCAACCCTCACTCCCGTCCATCACAGTTCGCTGAGCTAGCAGATGCGAGAAATCCCTTTGGCCCGCGTTTAAAATATATATATATATATATATATATATATATATATATATATATATATATATATATATATATATATATATATATATATATCATCGTCATCGGTTTTACGTCACGAACTCCTTTTTCAACTAAGGGCTAGGACGGTTGTCTTCTTGCGAAGGACTTGTTTTGGCAGATGTAATCGTTACCCTGAGTATATGCCCTTACTAACCTCAGTCCGTGACGGGGCGCGAAGCCTCGACCTGCCGCCTCAGAGTCGCGGACGCTACCATTTTGCCACGGAGAATACTTATATATATATATATATATATATATATATATATATATATATATATATATATATATATATATATATATATATGGGAAACATCATCTGAAAATGCTACATATTTTACGAAAGTCTTTAAACACCATGACTCAAATATCCCCGTTAAATAGAGTATGTAGACTACATCTCTCATAGAAGTAACAGAACCCTCGTGGCCTTCGACAGCTTTCATACCGAGTCTTTAAGAAACTTTTACTTAAAGATCTATTCTGGCGAAGTGATCTCTTACCACCGTGGGAGAACTCTCTCAATACACTCTATTCAAAGGGGATATTTGGGGCATAGTATTTTGAGACTTGTGTAAAATATACAGTCCTCTCTGATGCTATTCGAATTTTTCAAGTACCTTTCCTCAACACCAAAATGTCATTTATATAATTACTTTTAATACTGCTGTCTAGTGGATTCCAGACCCAAAAGGTCTGGAATTCATGGTTCCGAAGTGATTCGCCATCAGAACCATTTCGTGATAATTTGACTGGTTATTTTCGTCTCGTTTCTGGTAAAGACCTCTGTCTATGCATTAGGTTCAGTGAAAATACCAATAGATATGTTAATTCAATTGTGGAACAGTCGCTGTAGGACTTCTTTTCTCAGTTAGGGCGAAATACTTCGTTCTGGGACGTTCTTGTGGAAATAGTAATAATGATATCAGTGATAATATATATGAAATAATAATACTAATATTAATAATAATAATAATTATAATAATAATAATAATAATAATAATAATAATAATAATAATAATAATAATAATAATAATAATAATAATAATAATAATAAATCAATGATAATAATAATGAACATCATAATAAAAACAATTATGATATTAATTCACCAGTAAGCTGTATCAGCACTCGGCAATTCATCGCCTAACCTAAAATGGCGCCGTTGTATTGCACCTTCTTACGTAGCGACTTGATAAAGACTTAAGAAGCCAGATGCTTGGTTACTTGTCACCTTTAAAGGGCGATTTACACGGTCAAACGGTTCGTCGAACGCGGTTCGACAGACAAGTATTTGAAGTAATGTTCGAACGTGTAAACGGGGTGTTTGGTTGTCGAACACGTTTGTTGAACGTCTTCGACAACCAAATACCCCGTCCATACGTTTGAACATGACTTCAAGCACTTTTCTGTCGAACAGCGTTCGACGAACCGTTTAACCGTGTAAACCCCCCTTAAAGTAGTATTGAAAGTAATATGTAAAGAAGAACTCCTTAAAACTACTTAAAACTGTGTCTTTGCTTAAAGAGAACCATGAAGTTGTTACAACCAGACCATCCTAGTGGTTTGAACATCAAGAATTTTTTTTTTTTTTTTTTTTTTTTTTTTTGCATTATTTGCCTAGATCCATCTCTGCAATTTAGTAAGTTTGAGACGTGTTGTTAATTATTTCCTGGTGCATATTTATACCTTTCTTAACCTAATATGTAGCAATACGGTAGAATTTGATCTTTTTTATTAAGAAAAATATGAAGCATAGACTAATCCCGGTTTCCAGATGGACATTTCACACAGATGGAATGGAAACTCGGTTCTGTTGTTTGCAGGACTCAGAATATAATTTGTTCGTATTCTGTGCAAATGGCTTTGCCACCTTTTGATTTTTGAGTCACCAGAATTTATATCATATTGTTTTTTTTTTCGGTCCGTTCATCCATCTCTCTTTCTCTCTATCTAACTATCTATGTATCTATTTAATTATTTATGTATTTATTTTTTTTATCTATCTATCTGTCTCACCTCATGTATAGAAAGAATGATATCTTTCGTGATTTTGTCTCAGCTTTCCTGATTTCTATCTTTTTCTTCTAATGCTGTTGTTGTTGTTGTGTGTGTGTGTGTGTGTGTGTGTGTGTGTGTGTGTGTGTGTGTTTTTAGTAAAAAACCTTTTTGTTTTGGTTTTCAGATATAATAGAAAATATTTTATATTGACTTTTTTCGAAGGAATTTTCTTTATGCAATATCATCACCATAATGTGAAAGGTATGACATATTCCTTCTTACATTACATCTTGATTTCATGTTATTCCTTATACTGTATTAGTTAGAGTATATTACATAAGTTATTATTTCATTTTACCATAAATTTCATCCATATTTTTTTTTATATTAGAGTTCCGCATAATTTTCATTTCGAGGGAGGGGACAAGAATGCTTCCCCCATGTTCCCCCGCGTGTCCTGAGTGTCAGCTAAATGGGGAAGAGCGAGGGGACTGGAAATTCCCTCCTCTTTATTTTCTTCCCTCAAAGAATTAAGGTATTGTGCTTTGACTCGGCCATCCCATTTATAAAGGGAAATGCTTTCGATCTTTAGGATACTGTAGTACTATGACCTCGTATATCTTTTTGCACACTCTCGGTCAGCCTCTCGGAGGATGCCATTACGCTCCTTTGGGTATTCCTCTTAAGGCCGCCTTTACACCAAAGTGGCACGTCGCACGTGGCATGCCAACTGACACGCCAGATGAAAACGGACATCGGGAAATATATGAAAACTTTCACACACAAGTTGCGTGACATGTCCCATGTGCCAGAGCCTGTGAAGTTGAAGCAAAGCTATTGACTATATAAATTGCTACACTCACTAAATCTATTGAGTGTACAGGGTCTATCACCTGAAGGACAACTGTACCCTCGCCTCTGCATATATATATATATATATATATATATATATATATATATATATATATATATATATATATATATATATATATATATATATATATATATATATATATATATATATATATGTGATTACCTAATTGTGATTACCTAATTGTGTTTACGGGAAAGAGCCCAAAGCTCGTATCTTCCCGTCTCCTCATCGGTTCCATTTTATACTTAGTGATACTTATCATACCTGTCCTTAAAACTATGGATTGATATAGCATTAACTACCTCCTCGCTTAGCCAATTCCAATTATCAACTACTCTTACACTGAAAAAATATTTCCTTACATCCTGCGAAGAAGTTTTCTTACGAAGCTTCAAACTATGACCTCTAGTTCTAGAGCCAGCCATATCAAAATATCGATCCCTATCCACTCTATCATAACCATGAAGGAATTTAAAGACTGTCACCATATCCCCCCTCACTCTTCTAGCTTCCAGTGATGGTAAGTCTAATTCCCTCATCCTCTCATCATAACTGAGATTGCGTATTTCTGGCACTAGTTTCGTGGCATGTCTTTGAACTTTTTCAAGCTTAGCTATGTGCTTTTTCAAGTGCGGATTCCAAAAGGGGGCTGCATACTTGAGTTTTGGCCTCACATAGGTTACATAAATATTTCTGAACATTTCCTTGTCCATGTGCCTGAAGGCTACCCTTACATTTGATAAGAATGCATATGCTGCCCTTACTATGCCATTTATATGTATTTCTGGAGACAAATCTGCCAGTATGTTTACTCCTAGATCTCTCTCATTTTCTGTCTCTTGAAGTTGTACTCCAGCCACCGAGTAGTCAAGCTTGGGCCTTCTTGCACTTGTACCCATTCTCATTACCTTACATTTTGAAGTATTGAATTTCATTAGCCACTTTTCTGACCACTCATGCAGATTATTTAGATCCTCCTGAAGTTCTCTACCATTGTTCTCGTTTTTTACTTTCTTCACAATCTTTGCATCATCTGCAAAAATATTCATGAATGAATTTACAGACTCTGGTAGGTCATTTACATATACAAGGAACAAAAGTGGCCCTAAAACTGAACCCTGTGGAAATCCACTACTAACTCTTCTCCATTCAGACACTAAGTGTCTTACTCTAACCCTCTGTTCCCTTCCTTCTAAGTAAGTTTTTATCCATTCCAAAACATTTCCACCTATTCTAGCCATTGATTGCAGCTTCCTAATAAGTCTCCCATGTGGAACAGTGTCAAACGCTTTCTGGAAGTCTAGGAATATGCAATCTGCCCAGCCCTCTCTTTCCTGTAAGATTTGGCTTACCTCATCATAAAATTCTAATAAGTTTGTTACTGTTGATCTACCTTCTCTGAAGCCATGTTGCCTCAATGACAAAAAGTTGAAGGATTCCAAGTGAAGAGAGATATGTTTCCTTAGTAGTTTCTCCATAACTTTGCAAACTATGCTGGTCAAGGAAACTGGTCTATAGTTCAGAGCCGTATCCCTCCTTCCCTTTTTGAAGATAGGTATCACATTTGCTTGTTTCCAGCATCTTGGAATCTCCCCCGACTCCAGTGACTCCTTAAATATGATACTTAGTGCCACTGATATTGTGTTTGCGCATTTTTTAAGCATATGAGGGGATATGTCATCGGGACCTGTAGCTTTATGAACATCTAAATCCATCAGCACTTTGCATACCTCTGTGGCTGTAAGGTTGATGTTCTCTAATACCTTCCTTTGAGCTTCTATCTCTGCAATCTGAGGGGGTGGGGTATTTTCTACTGTAAATACTGACTGAAACTCCTTGTTCAATTCTTTGCAGATCTCTTCATCCGTCTCAGTGATGCTTCCATCTGCTCTCTTTAGCCTTAAAACCTGTTCTTTTACCTTCAGTTTTCCTCTGATAAAGCTGTGGAAAAGCTTGGGATTTTCTTTAGCATTCCTGGTGATGTCCCTCTCATAGTCTCTCTCTGCCTCTCTTCTTGTACTTAGGTAGTCATTTCTTGCTCTTATGTAGGTTTGCCAGGCATTTATGTTTTTTCTCCTTTTATAACTTTTCCAGCATTTGTCTCTCCACTCCTTAGCTCTTTTACACCCATTATCGAACCATTTCTCTCTGGCATGAATTACACCTACTTTGGTGACAGGTATGCAGCAATCTACTATCTTCCCATATTTCTCACAAAAGATGTCATACATTTCTTGTACAGATTTGTTGTAAAATAAGGTTCTCCAGTCAATAACTGCAAAAAGCTCATTCATTTTGATGTAATCTCCTTTCGGATAGTTCCTCCTCATGTCCTCAGTGCCTCTACTCTAAGGCAGAATATCTTCAATGATATACCCCATCAACAACACACAGTGGTCACTCTTTCCAATTGGTGGTTCATACTCAATTTTTTCAATATCCAACACATTATCTGTGAATACTAGATCAAGTAGTGATGGCTCATCCCCACCCCTGGCCCTCGTTGGTTCAATTACATGTTGGTGTAGGAAATTCCCTTGTGCGCAGTCTAGGAATCTTGCCCCGAATGAGTCCTCACCACTGTGTGGGTCAAGATTTATCCAATCTATCTCTTTATGATTAAAGTCTCCCATAATCAAAATCCTACATTTTTTTCCCCGTGCCATGTTAACAACTGAGTTTATGACTTCAATAGTACCTATATGACTTTCCTCATAAACTTCAAGCCTATTTTGGTTCCTTGGTGGGTTGTATACAACAGTTATTATAATGCTCTCTGACCCAGTATTTATGCGAGCAACAAGAAATTCCTTGAACTCACTTTCTATAGCCAAGTTTATTTCTTCGACTTGAATCCTTTCACTTATGAGCAGTGCTATCCCTCCACCAGTCCTCTCAGATCTTTCAACCCTTAGTATTCTGAAACCCTTAGGAAAAACTGTGACACTGTTTATGTCCTCACTCAACTTCGTCTCTGTAATTGCTACTATATCTGCCTTACTGTTGTGAATCCTATCTTTTAATTCTACTGCCTTACCAGCTAATCCATCAGCATTTGTGTATAACAATCTTAATGAGGCCCCATCCCCTGATCTTCTGTCATTATCTTCTTTATCTCCCCTTTGTCTGAAAGAACTCTGTAATGAAAATTTTTCTTCTCTTCTTCATTTCTTTCATCATTTAACCTTCTTTTCTCTTGCAACAAGTTTTTGATCTTTCCCATCTCTTCCTGTGTTCTGTATTGTCTAATGAACACTTCTTTGAATTCTTGAAGGTCTTTTAGACTTTTTTTTCTCAACAATATTTCCCTACATGTTTCCCCTCTCTCAAAGGCTACTTTTGTTGGTCTCGGCTTTCCTTCCCTCGAATATTTACCTAGTTGGTGTATGTTTACAATATCCTCAGGACCACATACTACTCCAAGCTTTCTTATCAGGTCTACAACCCTAGCTTTATTTTCTTCAAGTCTCCCCTGCCATGTTGGCTCCTGGGATTCGCTTATGCCTGAGATTACCACTGTCTTCTCCTTATCAAGTGCCTGTCTGATGAGTGGGTTTGCCCTTTCCATCACAACGTCTTTCATTTTTTCGATTACTGTCTCTTTATAGTCAACTGTTTGTATGTTTTCCAATGCCACCACCTTTACAGCCTCTTTTACTGCCATATTCCCCTTTAGTGCATCAGCAAAGGATGTTTTCATGGCATCATTTTCCATATTCAGCTCCTGGAACTCTTTTCTGAACTGTTCAATGTTTTCCTTAATCTGGACATTCCAAGCAGCAATCTCGTCTCTCTCAGAAGAGAGCAGTGAACTAACATCTAATTCCTTTAGGTTGTCATTCAGCTGTTTGTTTTTATCTTCTTGTTTAGAAAGTCTAGATTCTAGTTGACTCTTTTCCCCTTCCAGCTTTTTTATTCTTTTTTCTAGTTCCTTTCTCTCCTGCCCTTGTGCTTTATTTGCTTCCTACAAAGATCTTATTTGCTCTCTGAGTGTTTCATTCTCTTTCATTTCTCCATCCATATTCTGAATTTTATCATCAAGGCTTATAACCATTTCCTCTATATTCTTGATTTTCTGTTTGAGTCTCCTGATGGCTACCCCTCCTACCGACCCATGGATGGGAGAGGTTTGTGTGTGTGTGTGTGTGTGTGTGTGTCCTAAATACTTCGACTATTCTTTCAGCTTGTCCTTTTCCTATTGTACCATTCCATTACTTCTTCCATGTCCTTAAGCTTTTATTTTTTAGTTTTAATATTTTATTCTTGCCCGGACCTTATGAGGGCAATTTTTTTTCCTGTCCCGGTTTCACGCTCATAAAAAACAGAACTAAGAGATCCTAGCTGAAAGATTCTCTACAAGCAACCTTCAGGAATCGAACATTGGTACTCTTGAGTTGGAGCTAGATGGTTATCTTGCTGACAGATTTTAAGAGCTCTGAAGCGTCAGGTCGAGGGTTCGCGCCCCGTCACGGTCAGAGGTTAGCAAGGGCATGCACTCAGGTTAAGGATTACATCTGCCAAAACAAGTCCTTCGCAAGAAGGGAACCGTCCTAGCCCTTGGCGGAAAAGGGAGTCCGTGACGTAAAACCGGAACAACACACACATCACATATATATATATATATATATATATATATATATATATATATATATATATATATATATATATATATATATATATATATATATATATATATATATATATATATATATATATATATATTTCATGGCATACAGGCTCATTAATAGTATTCCCACAATTGCTGACCTATGTTTGCTGAACTTTGACCTCTTGACTGCAGCGGAAGGTCGTTCAATAATATCAGCAAGAGTAATATCCTCATACTGACTCAAGTTTTTGAAAAATTAATCATCTACACGTACTATAAATCTGCACTTTTTTTCTCACACTTAACATATATATTTCAAATATCTAACTATTATGTTCATTGCCATATGCATTTGCAAATATATTAGACTGAAATTATTTTTTTCAGAGGATCAGTAACTTCATTAAGTATTTTCATAAGTAACTTATATTTTTTGCACTGTGAATTGTGACCGAAAGTAATAAGAGTGCGTCTTGGCTCTTTGATTTTTTTTTTATTTAGATTTCTTGAGGCTTGTCTTATTTTTTTCTAATTCCACTACAGATATCCTGTTCTTTCAAGTGCATTTTATGCAACGCAGTTTCAGTGATTTCTCTCAAGCACTCTTGCATATCCCAGCACTAGAAATTGTTTCTAATTTTGTCTTGTTTCACGCACGTGTCCTTGTATAGTTGAAAGTTTAAATAAGCGCTAAAGTAGTGCGATCTTCCCCAGACACTAAACTCCACCTTACTGCTTGCCGGGTACGTCTGGAAGTCAACTTTCCAGGAAAGAAATTAACTAGTTCTAGCAGTATTTGGGTCAAGCGAGATTTTAGATAGATAGATAGATAGATAACTTTATTGTCATATTACAGTACACTAAGTATACAAAATGAAATTCTTTGTGGCACTGAGCCCCCTACTACAATCAAGATAAAAATAATATAAGATGGTATAAAAACATGACCCATACAAACGTAAAGGCTATATATATTTACACAATATAAAATGGTATAAAAACATGGCCCATACAAACGTAAAGGCTATATATATATACATACACATACACATTTACATATACATATCCACATACCTACCCAATTACACACACACCAATATACAAACCTGCACACCCATACACACACACATATATACGCCCATAACGCTACCTTAAGATATCCATCACTTTAAAATCGATCTATCACAGTGATATAATGGCTTATCTCATGTGTACCATTTGTTAATTGTTAAAAAGTAAAATACTCTTTGGAATGAAGGAATTTTTATATCTATTTGTACATTGTGCCGGCAGTGCTAGCCTTCTTCCAGACCTTAAAAAAGTGTAGCTGTTGTGCAGTGGATGAGTTCGATCCTGCATGATTTTTTCTACTTGTTTTATTACTCCTTCCTGATACAGAGTGTCTAGTGGTTCAGTAACTGCCCCTAATTTCCGGCTCTTTTTAACAATTATTAAAAGCCAATTTTTGTCTTTACACGTCAATTTTCCATACCAGGTGGTTAATGAGAAATTGATTACAGATTCAATAATGGATTTATAGAACAAGGTAATTAGCTTCCTACTTATGTGTACATTATTTAGCACGCGCATAAAATGAAGCCGTTGGTTAAAATTTTTTTAACACCAAGTCTGTATTTTTTTTCCTTTTAATTGATTATCTATCACATATCCCAGGTACTTATAATTACTAACTCACTGAACACTTTCCTGATTTATTACAATTTGGTCTGGTATTACTTGTTTTTTGTTCTGAAATCAATTTGCCCGATGTCCCACCCTATTGGACCCTCCTCGGGAGAAATCCCACTTCTTCTATTCCTTCTTTTAGAGGGTCTTTACTCCCATCCTCGACAACATCTATCCTTCTCAACTTCCATTCATTCCACGGCCAGAAGACCTTCTCTTCCATTGCAAACACAGCATATATAGAGATCAGGACCAATGGTGTGAATAAGCTTTTTGCAGTTATTAACTGGAGAACCTTATTTTACAACAAATCTGTACAAGAAATGTATGACATCTTTTGATCTGGTAAAATATCCACTTTGCATTCTAATGACGCACTGCTTTTTACACACACAAAAAAACAGCTTTATAAACATGATCTCAACTTTGTTTTTCTGTAGTGATGTTTGTATTGAAATGACTCTTTCGGTTGTTAGATTGTGTTAGTAAGGAATATGTTTAGTTGGATGTCAGTTAATCCTGTCTTTCTTTGTATAACTGTTATATGAAGAAATAGTGGACTGGATTGGCACACACACACACACACACACACACACACACACACACACACACACACACACACACACACACACACTCACATGATGCCATGAAAACTTCCTTTGCTGATGCACTAAAGGGGAATGTGGCAGTAAAAGAGGCTGTAAAGGTGGTGGCACTGGAAAACATACAAACAGTTGACTATAAAGAGACAGTAATGGAAAAAATGAAAGACGTTGTGATAGGAAGGGCAAATCCACTGATTAAACAGTCACTTAATAAAGAGAAGACAGTGGTAATCTCAGGCATAAGCGAATGCCAGTAGCCAGCATGGCAGGGGAGACTTGAAGAAAATAAAGCTAGGGTTGTAGACCTGATAAGAAAGCTTGGAGTACTTTGTGGTCCTGAGGATATTGTATACATTCACCAACTAGGCAAATATTCGAGGTAATTAAAGCCGAGCCCAACAAAAGTAACCTTTGAGAGAGGGGAAACATGTAGGGAAATATTGTTGAGAAAAAAAGAGTCTAAATGACCTTCAAGAATTCAAAGAAGTGTTCATTAGACGATACAGAACACAGGAAGAGATGGGAAAGATCAAAAACTTGATGCAAGAGGCAAGAAGGTTAAATGAGGAAAGAAATGAAGAAGAGAAGAAAAATTTTCATTTCAGAGTTCTTCCAGATAAAGGGGAGATAAAGAAGATAATAACAGAAGATCAGGGGATGAGGCCTCATTAAGATTGTTATACACAAATTCTGATGGATTAGCTGGTAAGGCAGTAGAATTAAAAGATATTATTCACAACAGTAAGGCATATATAGAAGCAATTACAGAGAATAAGTTGGGTGAGGACTTAAGCAGTGTCACAGTTTTTCCTAAGGGCTTCAGAATATTAAAGGTTGAAAGATCTGAGAGGACTGGTGGAGGGATAGCACTGCTCATAAGTGAATGGATTCAAGTTGAAGTAATAAACTTGACTATAGAAAGTGAGTTCAAGGAATTTCTTGTTGCTCGCATAAATACTGGGTCAGAAAGCGTTTGACACTGTTCCACATGGGAGACTTATTAGGAAGCTGCAAGCAATGGCTAGAATAGGTGGAAATGTCTTGGAATGGATAAAAACTTACTTAGAAGGAAGGGAACAGAGGGTTAGAGTAAGACACTCAGTGTCTGAATGGAGAAGAGTTAGTAGTGGAGTTCCACAGGGTTCAGTTTTAGGGCCACTTTTGTTCCTTATATATGTAAATGACCTACCAGAGTCTGTAAATTCATTCATGAATATGTTTGCAGATGATGCATAGATTGTGAAGAAAGTAGGAAATGAGAACAATGGTAGAGAACATCAGGAAGATCTAAATAGTCTGCATGAGTGGTCAGAAAAGTGCCTAATGAAATTCAATACTTCAAAATGTAAGGTAATGAGAATGGGTACAAGTGCGAGAAGGCCCAATCTTGACTACTCCGTGGCTGAAGTACAACTCCAAGAGACAGAAAATGAGAGAGATCTAGGAGTAAATATAGTGGCAGATTTGTCTCCAGAAATATATATATAAAAGGCATAGTAAGGGCAGCATATGCATTCTTATCAAATGTAAGGGTAGCCTTCAGGCACATGGACAAGGAAATGTTCAGAAATATTTATGTAACCTATGTGAGGCCAAAACTCGAATATGCAGCCCCCATTTGGAATCCGCGCTTGAAAAAGCACATAGCTAAGCTTGAAAAAGTTCAAAGACATGCCACGAAACTGGTGCCAGACATACGTAATATCAGTTATGATGAAAGGCTGAGGGAATTAGACTTACCATCTCTGGAAGCTAGAAGATTGAGGGGGGATATGGTGACAGTCTTTAAATTCCTTCATGGTTATAATTGAGTGGATAGGGATGGATATTTTGATATGGCAGGCTCTAGAACTAGAGGTCATAGTTTGAAGCTTCGTAAGAAAACTTCTTTGCAGGATTTAAGGAAATACTTTTTCAATGTAAGAGTAGTTGATAATTGTAATTGGCTAAGCGAGGAGGTAGTTAATGCTATCTCAATCCATAGTTTTAAGGACAGGTATGATAAGTATCACTAAGTACAAATGGAACCGATGAGGAGAGGGGAATATACGAGCTTTGGGCTCATTCCCGTAAACAAAAATTAGGTAATCACAATTAGGTAATCACACAGATTTAGCACCCCTTGAATCCAGAATAGGGCGGGATATGGTAACGGTTTTTGCATTCCTCCTTTTTTCGAGAGCGTTGATATGGAACGATACTTCGATAAGGGTGGCTCTATAGTACCAGAGGTCATAGTACCTTTGTAAGGTAATTTATTTGCAAGATGTAAGCAAGTACTTTTTGTTTAAGAATTATTTGATAATAGGCAATTGTTCAGTGATGAACTTCTTAACGAGAGATGTAAGTGTCAGTCATTTTTTATGAGTGACACCGGGACAGACAAGAAAATTATCCTCATCAATAAATGCTCGGGCACGAAGAAAACATTAAGACGAAGAAAAATTTAATGGTTGAAGACAAGAAAGATGAGATAATGATACACAATAGCAAGAGGACAGGTTGACAGAATAGTCGAAGTACTGAGGATCTGGAGATGTTGTAGGATTAGGCCCTAAGATGACGATAGAGCTATTTTGTATTTCTTTTTTAAGGAAGATAGGTTATAAGAATTAGGAAAGACAGGATGAAGAGAGAAAGACCAAGAGAGAGTGAGTTACTAGCATTACCCACTCTTCTTGAAACATTAATATTCTAGTACACACACACACACACACACACACACACACACACACACAAAGATGAGTCCTCAAGTAAAAGAAATGAGCATACACATTTTTTTTCAAGAGTGTGACACCAGGATAGGCAGAAACTGCCCTCATCAATAAAGGCCCGGGCACGAGAAAATACCAAGATGAAGAAAAAGAAAAATTTTAAGGGCAAGGCAGAGATGAGGTAATGTCACACCAAGGAAAACGACAGACAGAAAAAACTGTCAAAGTACAGAGAACCCAGAGATATGGAGGACTAGGCTCTGAGATGACGATAGATCTGCTTTTTGAAGGATGAAAGGTCTTAAGAATTAGGAAAGATAGAAGGAGGAAGAGAGTTCCAGAGTCTGGAGGTAGATGGTAAGAAGCAGTTGCTGCACCGACCAATCCGCGAGCTACAACTCTCCACACAGTACCTATGAGATGAGGCCGCTTGGCGAGTGTTACGTGGCCTCGGCAGTGGGGGAGGAATGGAACTCACCAACTCATCAGAGCAGCGATGGAAGTAGTAGCGATAAAAAAGCGAAAGGGAAGATACCTTACGGCGAAGAGAGAGAGAATCCAGGTTAGAAGTAAGAGAAAGATCATTAATGAGTCTGACTGCCTTTGATTCAACCCTATCAAGAAGATAAGTAAAGGAAGAAGCACCCCAGATGTGTGAGCAGTATTCTAAGCAGGGACGGATAAGACCTGAACTAAACCCCCAATTATCTGGATGAAGATTTAGAAATTTGGATTATGTGATTCCTCCAAGACAAGTTAGAGGCTATATGGATTCCTAATATGTTGATAGACTTAAGAGGGTAAATTTCATCAGTTTCGAAGACAACAGGGTTATCAGGAGGAGAAGAAGATAAAGAGATAGCCAGAAACTGTGTCTTGGAGGCATTGAATTTAACTAAATTTTGAGTGCCCCATTCAGATACTCTCTGCAAATCGGAGTGAAGAGTAGAAGAAAGAGTGATACGAGACTGATTACGAGTAACAGATGAAAGTTGTAAAGAAAAGGCAAAGGAAAAGTGAAGGGTAGAATCATCAGCAAAGGCATGAAGAAGAGAGAAAGATGGGGATTGTAGAAGATTGATGAAGAGAAGGAAGAGAGTAGGTGAAAGAACAGAGCTCTGTGGAACACCACTTGTAACAGAGAAAGGGCTAGATGTCACGCCATCAACATCTACAGATATAGAACGGTCAGTAAGAAAACTGGAAATCAGAGAACAGAAAGAAGGGGTAAAGCCATAGGCAGGGAGTTTGGCCAACAGAGCCTTGTGCCAGACTCTGTCAAAAGCCTTAGAGATATCAAGGGCGACGACAAAGGATTCCCCATAGTTCCTCAGAGAAGATGACCATATATAAGTAAGATAGGACAGGAGATCACCAGTGGATCTTACCTTGCGGAAGCCGTACTGGTGATCGGAGATAAGTGAGTTAGATTCAAGGCGTTCCAAGAAGTGAGCATTGAGCAAAGTTTCGAAAACTTTAGCAATAGAGGAGGTTAGGGCAATAGGTCAGTAGTTAGAAGGAATAGCGCGGTCACCCCTCTTAAGAACAGGTTGAACTAGAGTATGCTTCCAAGATGAAGGATAGATACTGGTTGACAGAATGAGGTGAAAAAGACGGCAAAGCACGAGAGCCAGTTCATCTGCCTTGTTCGTCTTTAGCAAGCAAAGTACCTTGTGAACTTTGCATGAAGAAAGGACAAGGGAGGGCATAGGGTTAGAGAGGGGAAAAGACTGAGGAACAGGTGCGTTGGAATCGTTGATAGAAGAGTTGGCAGAAAAATGAGAGCCAAAGAGAGTGGCTTTGTCAGTGGGAGAGCAGGCTATAGAACCATCAGAACGAATGAGAGGGGGGAAGCTTGAGTTACAGAAGTTTTTGGAGAGGTATTTGGCTAAGGACCAGAAGCATTTGTCAGTGGGAGAGGAGTTGAGGTCATCAACTTTCCTTTATATAAAGGAAGCCTTAGACCTTCGAATCTGAGCAATACAGCGATTCCTAACTATAATAAAAGCAGAGCGAGTTAAATTGGAAGGAGAGGCTTGGTAAGATCGGTAAGCCTGATTCCTAGTCTGGATAGCCATGGAGCAGACACGGTCAAACCAAGGGTTAGGGGGAGAGAAAGTTTTTGTAGAAGAGGGGATGTACGCCTCCATTCCCGCGGTCATGATCTCGGAAACTTTTAGAGCTACCCGATCAGGGTTGCGGGACCGAAAGTAGTAGTCATCCTATGGGAAGTCAAAGAGAAAATTACGCAAATTTTCATGTTGGGTACGCTCGAAAGGCCAAAGGCGGTGCTGAGTAGGAGGGATTGGTGGTAGGGGAGCGAAAATGGAAGAGACTGAGATCATAGAGTGGTCAGATATACCAAGAGGGGAAAGCACAGAATAAAAGTAGTTTGAAGGGTTAAAAGTGAAAAATAGGTCAAGAGTGTTTGCAGCATGTTCGTGATAGTCAGGAACGCAAGTAGGATGTTTGATAATTTGTTCCAGATCATGAGTAATAGAGAAAGCAAGGGCTTCACTTCCTCCAACATCAGTGTGAGAAGAATGAAGCCACTCATTGTGGTATACATTGAAGTCTCCAATGTAGAGAACTTCGGCATGTGGGTGAGAAAATAGCAAGGACTCATAGCACGAGGATAGATATTCAAGGAAAGACACAAACTTGGTGGAGTTTGGAGAACAGTAGCAGAAGCAAAGGAAGATAATAGTAGTGGAGAGATAGACTTTTAGCCAGAGAACATCAAAGTCAGGAGATTCAAGGTCCATGAGCCTCACAGTAGGAGTGTTAATGTTGCAGTATGCACAGACCCCACCTTTGGAAGGAAAACGAGTATACAGATTATAGTGAGAGATTTGGAATGGGTCATTGGAAGCATGTATAAACATCTGGGTTTCAGATTGGAGGAGGATGTTAGGGAGGAAAGTGCCCAAGTGCTGTTCCACAGAAGAAAGATTAGAGCTCAGCCCACGAATGTTAGAATAGTGAAGAGTAAAGAAACAGATCTATTGGGAGGTGCAAGGTTAAGAGCAGAACCATTTCTACCACCAGGCGTGTCTGCCCTCAAGCCAATGGTGGAGTCAACACGATCCCCAGAGATACTTCGCACCCCACTATGCCGGGTACTGGGGGCCATTAGTTGTGAACCTTCCATAAGTAATAACAAATGTAAGGAAAAAGAAAGTAAATGAGACAGATATGGGGAATGTTGTGACTTGTCAAATGTTATGGAATAGCAAGAGATGTGTAATGAATACGCCAGAATATTCAGAGGAAAGAACCGTCCTGTAGGAAGATGCAACCTGGAACTGTCTGGACCAGTCCTAGTTGCATCTAATACCTTCAGTCTTAGTCTTTCAACGGGCGGTTGGTGCCATGGCAACCTACTAATCATACACACACACACACACACACACACACACACAAAAGATGAGTACCCAAATTAAAGAAAAGAGGCAGAGAGGGTATATGAGAAAGATTACGAAGAGAACTAAGGAAAATTCCAAACTTAAGCACAGGCTTTGACGGGGGAAAATTAAAGCGCACATAAAGAATTTCAAATTGGAAAGGACAGGCACAATCTTACTTAGAAGAAGAGATTACGAAAAATTTTACAAAAACTTACCATCGACATTTACAGAAGAGAATATTTCACCCATTTGTATTGTAGAAGTGTGAGAACAGTGGCCAGGAGTAATGATAGTCGTCTTTTCAGGTACAGAAATATTCAAAGCTTTAATGGAATTAGAAGCTCATAATCCGTGGAAGCTGTTGAAGTAGATCTCTATGTACTTTTGAAATATGATGCACCATTATCTGTAGAACTTTGCATCATATATGCAAATTTGCCGCAGTCTTGAGAGATACCAAAATTACTGGTAGCGAGTGAACATGGTATGTTTTCAGAAGTGGAAGAAGAGACACTACTATAAACTATAGGTCAGTTTCATTGACTAGTTTGCAGAGTTATATGAAAACTACTGAGAAAACGCATCTCTCTTAACTTGGAGTTTTTATACATTTTGCCAGTGAGACAACACGTCCTTGAAGAGACAGGTCCACGCTGATAACATTACTAGGAGTTTGTGATGAAGTACTCTCAATCTTATAAGAAAGAAAGAGATGTTTGATAGAGTCCCTTATTAAGGAACTGCACGAAATCCAAGAATAGGTTGAAAAGACTTGGAGTGGATACAAACTTATTTAGAAGGAAGGCAGCAGAGAGTCAGAGTAAAGCATACATCGTCTTACTGAAAAAGAAGTTAGTAGTGGCGTCCTACAGGGATAAGCTCTACGGCCACGTTTCTTATTTATATATGAGCATGATCTGCCTAAGTTTGTAAATGCATTTTCTGAGTACGCTTGCAGATGATGCAAAGAGTGTGAAGGGAGTAAAAGACAGAGATAATGGGGAACTTCAGGAAGAGCCGTAATAATAATGACCAAAAGTGCAAGTATGTCCATGTTTGAGTGTTGAGTAGCAAGAATCTGTGACTGAAGGAGCTCTATTGGTGAATATTTTGGCAGACTTGTCTTGGAAAATGCATGTAAATGGTATAGTAAAAGCAGTTCGTGCTTTCTTAGTAAACACGTGGGTGGCTGTCAGGCATATGGATATAGAAATGTTAATCAATATTGATATGACTTATGTGAAGCATTAATTTGAATATTCAGTATCCTTTTTCAGTCGCAACTAAAAGAACGTATAAGCACGTAGGAGAAAGCTCAAAGACATGCCACAAGTTGGAGATAGAGATTAGTAATCTCATTTATAATAAAGGGCTGAAGGAGCTAGCCTTACCACCGCTCGAAACTAGAGGAAAGAGGAGGGCTGGAGAAGCCGCTTTTAAATTCCTCCTTAGTTACACAAAAGTGAATGATACTCTGATATGAGCGGCTCTGAAACTCGAGGTCATAGTTTGAATCTTCATGCTAACAAATATTTGCTGAATATAATGAAGCACTGAAGTACTTTTTTCTTCTGTGTTTATACTATCTATTTTACCTCATATATCGATCCTTCTCAAGTGGATTTATAAATTACTTAAATAACAGACTAATCTCTTTACCAGAAATGAAAGCAGTAATAAGAAAGGCCCGAATTCTTAAGCAGTGTAAACTTAGGATACCATATTGTTAGTTAGCTAGACACACACAAAATAGATTTCATAAACGCATCTGACGCGGTTCTGTGTATGGCTTGGATTTCGTACGGGATCCTAGCCATACACAGAACCGCGTCAGATGCGTTTATGAAATCCATTTGTGTGTGTCTAGCTACCTAACTATATAGTATCCTAGGTATACAGTGTTTAAGAAATCGGGTCAAAGGCCTGGGTGGAGATATGCAAATCTAAATGAAGCCCAAGTTTTCTTCAAATTTCCCTCCAGAAGAAGCATATACAATACCTGTCGTCTTTGTCTTCAGATTTTCCCTCATTTATGTAGGGTCGCGCAACCTGACCAGCTTCCACCACTAAATTTTGTTCACTATATCACCCTCTGCTAATCTTTTCTTTGCAGAAATTATTGACATGTTTCAAAGTAACAGGGTAGTTTTGCATGTCTCAACATAATCACGTTTAGTGAATTCAAGGAATTTTAAATAAATTTCCTAGTACTTTATTGATATTTATTAATATTTCTGTACAGATAGCAGATATAGTTAACTTGTGTATACTGTAGAACCTACTGACGTTTTTAAAAGTCTTTAGCGAATACCAACGTGATTCTGTCCATAGTCAGGTATGTCAAAGGGCATTCCTATTTCTCTATGCTTGTTTTTATGTCATCAGAACTTCTAATATACTCAGTCATGGTACTTTACTTTTGTCTTGTGAAGTTCTTTCTAAGATAAATGAAAAAAAATATATATTGTTCCTTATCTCTTCAGTTTTTAGACGTAGAAAGATTTTAGGCTGTAATTATAAGTTCTCAGTCCAGTAAAATTGTGATTCTCAGGAATTATAGGTTAATATTTTAGAAATATGACATTATTTATAAAATAATAACCTATAATTAATAGGTATTTACATAGATATTATTAGAAATATTATTAAATTCTATTTAAAGCTATTGCAGATACATTGTGAAGTTAAAAGTGACCTTTGGATATCTACATACCAAGAATATTTTTTGTGCCTTTTCCTGGAGATTATTAAGTTATATTATTAAAAGAACATGATATTCATCTACAGCTCTTCCCATGTTTACATAGGGGCGTTGTATTTCACAAGCCACTTCTTGACTCCATCTATCGCCGTTACACTGGACTTGGGACCTACACAGAGTTAAATTGGCTCGCTCCCCCTATAATTTGAAGAATAGCATGATTTTCCCTACTCTGACTCCCCATTGTTATCCCGTCCATAAGAAAAGAGACCCTAACGATGGACATATGATCCCACGTTCTCTGAGCACTTTCTGGCACTGTCGTCTGAATATCAATGAGTTGTGGTGGTCATTGGGACACCAGAATGGTGTTTCTCACTTTAATATATGTTCATTTATCATATCCATACCTTTAGCAGCAACGCATTAAGAAAAAAGTAATATGGGCACTGCTAAATGACATTATGCTCTCAGGGCAATTTCTAATAGAGTAATATGAATGCCAATGAGTTGTTTGTACTTTAGTGCCTATACTGTCAGAGAGAGAGAGGGGGGGGGGAGTGAGTGATTGAGTAAGAGATTGCGTGAGAGAGAGAGAGAGAGAGAGAGAGAGAGAGAGAGAGAGAGAGAGAGAGAGAGAGAGTGAGGAGTGTGTGTGTGTGTGTGTGAGAGAGAGAGAGAGAGGAGTGTGTGTGTGTGTGAAAGAGAGAGAGAGAGAGAGAGTGAGGTGAGTGTGTGTGGGTGTGTTTGTATGTGTGTGAGAGAGAGAGAGAGAGAGGAGTGAGTGAGAGAGAGAGAGAGAGAGAGAGAGAGAGAGAGAGAGAGAGAGAGAGAGAGAGAGAGAGAGGAGTGAATGATTGAGTAAGTGAATGAGTGTGAGAGAGAGAGAGAGAGAGAGAGAGAGAGAGAGAGAGAGAGAGAGAGAGAGAGGAGTGAGTGTGTATGTGAGATAGAAAAAAGAAAGAAGTGACTGAGTGTATATGAGAGAGAGAGAGAGAGAGAGAGAGAGAGAGAGAGAGAGAGAGAGAGAGAGAGAGAGAGGAGTAAGTGAATGTGTGTGTGTGTGTGTGTGTGAGAGAGAGAGAGAGAGAGAGAGAGAGAGAGGTGTGAGTGAGTGTGTATGTGTGTGGGTGAGAGAGAGAGAGAGAGAATAGTGAGTGAGTGTGTGTGTGTGTTAGAGAGAGAGAGAGAGAGAGAGAGAGAGAGAGAGAGAGAGAGAGAGAGAGAGAGAGAGAGAGAGAGAGAGAACTGTTACCGCGGCATTTTTCATTGTCATGCCTGTTTATTAGACCTCGCCCATAGTCAGCTAATCTTGCAAGGCATAATTACAGTGTTGGATAGAACTTGGTATATATCTTTTTGTAACTGTTGTAAATAAGTTGTGTATATCTGTTGGACTTCTAAATAACCATCTTCCACTGTACATTTGTGTGTGTATGTGATTACCTAATTGTGATTACCTAATTGTGTTTACGGGAAAGAGCCCAAAGCTCGTATCTTCCCGTCTCCTCATCGGTTCCATTTTATACTTAGTCATACTTATCATACCTGTCCTTAAAACTATGGATTGAGATAGCATTAACTACCTCCTCGCTTAGCCAATTCCAATTATCAACTACTCTTACACTGAAAAAGTATTTCCTTACATCCTGCAAAGAAGTTTTCTTACGAAGCTTCAAACTATGACCTCTAGTTCTAGAGCCAGCCATATCAAAATATCGATCCCTATCCACTCTATCATAACCATGAAGGAATTTAAAGACTGTCACCATATCCCCCCTCACTCTTCTAGCTTCGAGTAATGGTAAGTCTAATTCCCTCAGCCTCTCATCATAACTGAGATTGCGTATTTCTGGCACCAGTTTCGTGGCATGTCTTTGAACTTTTTCAAGCTTAGCTATGTGCTTTTTCAAGCGCGGATTCCAAAAGGGGGCTGCATATTCGAGTTTTGGCCTCACATAGGTTACATAAATATTTCTGAACATTTCCTTGTCCATGTGCCTGAAGGCTACCCTTACATTTGATAAGAATGCATATGCTGCCCTTACTATGCCATTTATATGTATTTCTGGAGACAAATCTGCCAGTATGTTTACTCCCAGATCTCTCTCATTTTCTGTCTCTTGAAGTTGTACTCCAGCCACCGAGTAGTCAAGCTTGGGCCTTCTTGCACTTGTACCCATTCTCATTACCTTACATTTTGAAGTATTGAATTTCATTAGCCACTTTTCTGACCACTCATGCAGATTATTTAGATCCTCCTGAAGTTCTCTACCATTGTTCTCGTTTTTTACTTTCTTCACAATCTTTGCATCATCTGCAAACATATTCATGAATGAATTTACAGACTCTGGTAGGTCATTTACATATACAAGGAACAGAAAGTGGCCCTAAAACTGAACCCTGTGGAACTCCACTACTAACTCTTCTCCATTCAGACACTGAGTGTCTTACTCTAACCCTCTGTTCCCTTCCTTCTAAGTAAGTTTTTATCCATTCCAAAACATTTCCACCTATTCTAGCCATTGATTGCAGCTTCCTAATAAGTCTCCCATGTGGAACAGTGTCAAACGCTTTCTGGAAGTCTAGGAATATGCAATCTGCCCAGCCCTCTCTTTCCTGTAAGATTTGGCTTACCTCATCATAAAATTCTAATAAGTTTGTTACTGTTGATCTACCTTCTCTGAAGCCATGTTGCCTCACTGACAAAAAGTTGAAGGATTCCAAGTGAAGAGAGATATGTTTCCTTAGTAGTTTCTCCATAACTTTGCAAACTCTGCTGGTCAAGGAAACTGGTCTATAGTTCAGAGCCGTATCCCTCCTTCCCTTTTTGAAGATAGGTATCACATTTGCTTGTTTCCAGCATCTTGGAATCTCCCCCGACTCCAGTGACTCCTTAAATATGATACTTAGTGCCACTGATATTGTGTTTGCGCATTTTTTAAGCACATGAGGGGATATGTCATCAGGACCTGTAGCTTTATGAACATCTAAATCCATCAGCGCTTTGCATACCTCTGTGGCTGTGATGTTGATGTTCTCTAATACCGGCCCTTGAGCTTCTATCACTGCAATCTGAGGGGGTGGGGTATTTTCTACTGTAAATACTGACTGAAACTCCTTATTCAATTCTTTGCAGATCTCTTCATCCGTCTCAGTGATGCTTCCATCCGCTCTCTTTAGCCTTAAAACCTGTTCTTTTACCTTCAGTTTTCCTCTGATAAAGCTGTGGAAAAGCTTGGGATTTTCTTTAGCCTTCCTGGTGATGTCCCTCTCATAGTCTCCCTCTGCCTCTCTCCTTTTACTTAGGTAGTCATTTCTTGCTCTTTTGTAGGTTTGCCAGGCATTTATGTTTTTTCGCCTCCTATACCTTTTCCAGCATTTGTCTCTCCACTCCTTAGCTCTTTTACACCCATTATCGAACCATTTCTCTCTGGCATGAATTACACCTACTTTGGTGACAGGTATGCAGCAATCTACTATCTTCCCATATTTCTCACAAAAGATGTCGTACATTTCTTGTACAGATTTGTTGTAAAATAAGGTTCTTCAGTCAATAACTGCAAAAAGCTCATTCATTTTGATGTAATCTCCTTTTGGATAGTTCCTCCTCATGTCCTCAGAGCCTCTACTCTCAGGAAGAATATCTTCAATGATATACTCCATCAACAACACACAGTGGTCACTCTTTCCAATTGGTGGTTCATACTCAATTTTTTCAATATCCAACACATTATCTGTGAACACTAGATCAAGTAGTGATGGCTCATCCCCACCCCTGGCCCTTTTTGGTTCCATTACATGTTGGTGTAGGAAATTCCCTTGTACGCAATCTAGGAATCTTGCCCCGAATGAGTCCTCACCACTGTGTGGGTCAAGATTTATCCAATCTATCTCTTTATGATTAAAGTCTCCCATAATCAAAATCCTACATTTTTTTCCTGTGCCATGTTAACAACTGAGTTTATGACTTCAATAGTACCTATATGACTTTCCTCATAAACTTCAAGCCTATTTTGGTTCCTTGGTGGGTTGTATACAACAGTTATTATAATGCTCTCTGACCCAGTATTTATGCGAGCAACAAGAAATTCCTTGAACTCACTTTCTATAGCCAAGTTTATTTCTTCGACTTGAATCCTTTCACTTATGAGCAGTGCTATCCCTCCACCAGTCCTCTCAGATCTTTCAACCCTTAGTATTCTGAAGCCCTTAGGAAAAACTGTGACACTGTTTATGTCCTCACTCAACTTAGTCTCTGTAATTGCTACTATATCTGCCTTACTGTTGTGAATCCTATCTTTTAATTCTACTGCCTTACCAGCTAATCCATCAGCATTTGTGTATAACAATCTTAATGAGGCCCCATCCCCTGATCTTCTGTCATTATCTTCTTTATCTCCCCTTTGTCTGGAAGAACTCTGTGACGAAAATTTTTCTTCTGTTCTTCATTTCTTTCATCATTTAACCTTCTTGCCTCTTGCAACAAGTTTTTGATCTTTCCCATCTCTTCCTGTGTTCTGTATCGTCTAATGAACACTTCTTTGAATTCTTGAAGGTCTTTTAGACTTTTTTTTCTCAACAATATTTCCCTACATGTTTCCCCTCTCTCAAAGGTTACTTTTGTTGGTCTTGGCTTTCCTTCCCTCGAATATTTACCTAGTTGGTGTATGTTTACAATATCCTCAGGACCACATACTACTCCAAGCTTTCTTATCAGGTCTACAACCCTAGCTTTATTTTCTTCAAGTCTCCCCTGCCATGTTGGCTCCTGGGATTCGCTTATGCCTGAGATTACCACTGTCTTCTCCTTATCAAGTGCCTGTCTGATGAGTGGGTTTGCCCTTTCCATCACAACGTCTTTCATTTTTTCGATTACTGTCTCTTTATAGTCAACTGTTTGTATGTGTTTGTGTGTGTGTGTGTGAAGTCAGTGTTATTACTATTACCGTACTCTTCAATCTCAACTTTTAGAAAGTTTTACACTCATATCACGAGCTCTTTATATTATTATAATATATATATATATATATATATATATATATATATATATATATATATATATATATATATATATATATAATATATTTTTTTCATACCCAGGTGAAGTGAGAGGTTAATAGTCCTTTTCTCGTGCTGGTGAGTCTGGCGAATGTGCTGACTCATGAAAAAAAAAAAAAAGGATTTATACATTTTTTGTGTTGTGTTTTCTCTTCTGTTACCAAGCGTTGTGTGTAAATATCTTCTGTTGTTTTGATATTTATTAATTCATTTATTTTTTTAGAAATGCATTTGTTATTTAGCATTAGTACTGCTCTCTCTCTCTCTCTCTCTCTCTCTCTCTCTCTCTCTCTCTCTCTCTCTCTCTCTCTCTCTCTCTCTCTCTCTCTCTCTCTCTCTCTCTCTCTCTCTCTCTCTCTCTCTCTCTCTCTCTCTCCTCTCTCTCTCCTCTCTCGTTCTTGTAGCTTTATTGCATTATTTATTTATAATTATAAAAAAAAGACTGTTACTTCCATTACTATTGCCATGTATGTTACTACTGCTACTACTACTACTACTACTACTAATAATAATAATAATAATAATAATAATAATAATAATAATAATAATAATAATAATAATAATAATAATAATAATAATAATAATAATAATAATAATTATAATAATTACATTAGTAATACCCTTATTATTGCCTAGGCCATACCATAACGAAGTTAAGCCCCGTTTGATCATGTCAGTACTTGGATGGGTGTCCACCTGGGAACGCCAGATGCTGTTGGCAAATAAGGCGACCGCCACATTGGTATAGTGCTTCATTCGGGAGGTGCCGGATCCATATTTGAACCCGCGACGGACGTTGGGAAGGGAATCCGGCCTTAATTCCTCGGCATCAATTCGTTCTGTGTTCACCCCCCTCAAATGGGGACTAATTGTGACACATGTTATTAGTAGTAGTAGGAGTACTATTAGCAGTAGTAATAGTTGTAGTAATAGCTGTAGTAGTTGTAGTAGTAATTGTGATAGTAGTAGTAGTAATAGTAGTAGTAGTAACAAAAGGAAAACTGAAAGCCATCATGAAAGATCAAACATGGCGATACCGTCCTATACCTGATGATGAATGGATATGTTCAACAACGCGTTGAAAAAAAAATGACATTATCTCTTCTTAGGACATCATTCAACCATCTCCTAGTGACGTGTTTGAGAAAGATAATTCGTTATAGCCTTTATTGGTGAACAAATTCCTCCCTCTCATCTCCACGCTGCTAGTCCCTTAAGGTTAGAGAAGAGTCCCAAGAATCCTCTTTTTTTCTTTCTTTTTTTTTTATGAAAGTTCTTGGGCTGTTGAATCTTCCTGACCCTTTTCTCAGCATCATCCTGACCTTAAAGAAGCTAGGAGGAAAATTTTAGTTGACTAGAACCAGTTCGAGAAACGAGGGCAGGTGTTGCGTCTTAACGGCTTGGAGGCGCGTCTTCATATCGAGTCTTAACCAGCTCAACTTGGTGTGCCTCTCCGATATTGGGATCAGTGAAGAGAGTTTGTGGCAAGAGGGATATCTAGTCATTTGGAACTTGCCTAAAGCCTGATATTTGGTTTCAGAAGGCCGGTAAGACCTAGTGACTCTATATTAAAATAGGAAAAGATGCCGATAAAGAATATATGCAGATTATTAAATTCCAGACATTATATATTATATATATATAAATATGATATTATATTCCAGACATTAGGTTTCAAAAGTCTGGTGAGATATAGTGGTCCTATATAAAAATAGGAAAAGGTGGCAATAAAGAATGTATGCAGATTTATTCAGTCTAGCCATTGGGATAGCAAACCAGTCATCTCCGTGTCGGTCCCAGGCCCGGGACACTTGAGACCCGTCACGGACTGAGGTTAGTAAGGGCATACACTCGGGGTAACGATTACATCTGCCAAAGCAAGTCCTTCGCAATAAGGCAACCGTCCTAGCCCTTAGTAGAAAAGGGAGTTCGTGACGTAAAACCGAATCCGTCCATCAATCCATCCTAGCCATTGGGATAGCAAACCAGTCATCTCAGTATCGGTCCCCGGCCCGGGACACTTAGTGAATTTTGGTGTTAGGAAGGATATCTGGAAATATAATACTTTGTTTTAAAATCAAAGACATGTCCCCTAGAGGCCAATGAAAAGCAGCGATCCTATATAAAGAGGGAAAAACTGCTGATCTATAAGATGCAAATTTCATCTAATGCAGCTTTTACCCAAAACTAAGACTGTTCTTTCAAGAAACAAGCGATAAACAGCGACCCCATATGAACATAAGATGCTTTTCACTGGCCTCTAGGGGACAAGTCTTTGATTTTAGCACAAAGTATTATATTTCCAGATATCCTTCCTAACACCCAAATTCTCTAGTGTCCCGGGCCTGGGACCGATACGGAGATGACTGGTTTGCTATCCCAATGGCTAGATTGAATGAATCTGCATATATTCCTTATTGCCACCTTTTCCTATAATTATATAGTACCACACTCCTTTTCCCAAATATGCTCCTATTTGTTCATGTGAATAGATGCTGAGATTCAGAGAGAGTCATATTTAGCTTGAATATGCAAAAGTCTCTAGATTCATGTGACTCAGAATACATCACAAGTCCCCAAACCTTCATCAGTTTTTGTTTACAAAAGCTAAGAGTCAGTGAGAGTAATTCCTTTTGTAGTGAGTCAGGGAGAGTCATGCCTTTTGTAGTGACTCAGGGAGAGTCATGCTTTTTGTAGTGAGTCAGGGAGAGTCATGCCTTTGTTGAATATGCATCAGATTCAGAGTCATGTGTCTCGAAATTTATCACTTTTGCAAAAAAAATTCTTTTAGTTAATGTGAAGAGACGTTGAGAGCCCGGAAGAGTCATACGTTAGTTGTGAGTCAGGGAGAGTCATGCCTTGGTTGAATATGCATCAGAATCTGGAATTACTTTTGCCAAAGATTTCCTAAAGTTTTCTCCAACCGCATGATTTCCTTTAGAGAGTGGTTACATACCAAAAAAGATTTCCTAGTCGTCTTTTTTTTTCTCTCTGACTGAAGTGTTTTTTTTATTTATTGACACACATGTTATTTACTGGCAGCTTTTTTTTTGCTTATTGTACACTGCTTTCTCTGACCCGATTTCAAACATGAATTTATTAAACGTTACACATATCCCACACAACCTTGGAAAAGTACGTTCTGTTACCATACTAACATGTATTCATAGAAGTTTCACTTATTCTCTCTCTCTCTCTCTCTCTCTCTCTCTCTCTCTCTCTCTCTCTCTCTCTCTCTCTCTCTCTCTCTCTCTCTCTCTCTCTCTCTCTCTCTCTCTCTCTCTCTCTCTCTCAGTTTAAACTTCTTTCATAATAAATTGCAGACTTTTATGCCTCTTGTTCATACCTCTATCATAGTGTTTTTTGTTATTTACTGTAAACCAATCTTACATTCAAGTTAGTCAGTGTTATTCCATTTAATTTTCTTTGAAATAGGCGAGGTATTTTGTATATTTATGTCCTTAATATTATTTGTATTCCCAAACTAGATTTTTCCTTTTACTTCCATGCGAATGTTGATAACTTTTTTTTTTTTTTTTTAGGCTGCAGTTACAGATTTTTATTAATTTAGTTTAGGTTATCAACGGTTTTTTTTTACATTTCATATTCGTTGTTTTTAGAATTATTATTATTATTATTGTTATTATGATTATTATTATTATTATTATTATTATTATTATTATTATTATTATTATTATTATTATTATTATTATTATTATTATTATTATTATTATTATTATTATTATTATTTCCTGCATGTTTCAAAATTGCGTCAATATGTATGCAGGTCTGATGTAATAAGTCACGTATTTATCTGTGTATGACTTGGTTGCACTTGTATCTGCGTATGATTTTTGTATAAGTCATACATAAATCGCTGTATGACTTCGTACAATTACATGTACACCCATGTGTGTTCTAATATATATTTATCTGCATTTTACATATTGTCACATATTTATCTTTGTATAACTGTCAATCATACACATATTTGTGTATGAATTACATAAGTCATATATTATATTTGTAAGACTCATTAAGTCACCTGTGTATCTGCATATAATTTTAATAGGTCTTTTTAATATGCATATTATCCAATAAGTCACATGCGTAGGTGTATTTGACATCAGCATATCACTTATGAATTTGCGTGTGACTTAGTCAGTCACTTAAGGTTTTGAATATGATTCGCTAAGTCAATTATTCTTCTACGTAAGATGAAGTAAGTCACATTCTCATCTTCGTGTGATGTATGAAGTCCCAATGGGAACTACATATGACTTAGTGAGTCACACGTGTCCTCTGAATGATTTAATCATCAAGGCACATGTTACTAGCGGATGACTTGGTAATTCACAAGCGTATTTGCGTATTATTCTCATAAGTCCTGTTCTAATTTGCTGATTCAGTTATTCACAAGATTGTGATAAGTCAATTTTAATCAAGATATGTTGCAGTAAGTCACATTGTAATCTGTTTATCAATGTAATAAGTCTAATAAGTCATAATAATATACTTATCACTTAAAAAGTCACTTAGGTGTTTGCTTATGCTTAAGTATGTCACGTGACTGTCTATATACGATTTTAATGAATCGCTTTTAATCTTTGTACCATTCAGATAGCCCATGCGTATATGCGTATACTTTATAGGACCAATGCGTATCTGCGTATAGTCTCAATAATCACATATATACCTGAGTATGATTTTATTAAGTCAAAGCAGATTCAGAGGAGAAGCTGTGTCAGTTAGTGTCAGAATTTGGAATGGTGTGTGAGAGAAGGAAGTTGCGAGTGAATGTGGGAAAGAGTAAGGTTATGAGGTGTACAAGAAATGAGGATGGTGCTGGAGTGAATGTTATGTTGAATGGAGAGACACTTGAGGAAGTTGATCAGTTTAAGTATTTAGGATCTGTTATAGCTGCAAATGGTGGAGTGGAAGCAGATGTGTGTCACAGAGTGAATGAAGGATGTAAAGTGTTGGGTGCATTGAAAGGAGTGATGAAGAATAGAGGGTTGGAAATGAATGATAAGAAATTTTTTTATGAGAAAGTGGTTTTGCCAACTGTGATGTATGGATCAGAATTATTGGGTATGAAAGTAAGTGAGAGACGGAAACTAAACGTGTTTGAGATGAAATGTCTGAAGAGTATGATTGGTGTATCTCGGTTGGATAGGGTTAGGAATGAAGTGGTGAGAGCAAGAACGGGTGTGAGGAGAGAAATTGCAGGCAGAGTAGATATGAATGTTCTGGGATGGTTTGGCCATGTGGAAAGGATGGATGATGAAAGACTGCTGAAGAAAAGGTGTTGAATGCGAGAATTGATGGGAGAAATGCTAGAGGGAGGCCTAGCTTTAGGTGGATGGATGGAGTAAGGAGAACCCTGAATGATAGGAGGATGGATGTGAGGGAAGCAAGTGAGCGTGCTAGGAATAGGAATGAGTGGCGAGCGATTGTGACGCAGCTCTGATAGGCATCTGCTGTTACCACGGGACTGCATCTTACAGAGGTAGCCCTGTGGTAGGGGAAGTAGGGGAGTTGGCAGTTGTGAAGCGACACAGGTTGTGGAAGAGCCGGGAGGATGGGCTGTGGCACTCTAGCAGTGCCATCTGAACGGTCGCTAGCTCCCTCGTCATTGCCCGTAGAGCAAAGTAATCCCCTTATTGTTTTCTTTTTTTGATGTCGGCTACCCCCCAATTTAAGGGGGAATCAGCCAAGGTAGATAGATAGATAGATATTCGTGTGAAATTTTAAGAATTCATGTATTAATGTGCTTATGATTCAGTAGGTCATGCGCATTTGCGTATAATTAACAAGTCTATTTTAATGCGTATGATTATTGAAAAATTGCATGCATATATACATATGAATTAAGTTTTCACTTGTGTATCTGTGAATATATCAACATATAACTTAGTTATATGTGTATCATTTTACGATTTTAGTTGGTCACATATTAATCTTCATATGACTTGATATGCCATAAGACTGTCTTATAAGGCATATATAAATCTGCATATGACCCTTTGAGTCACGAACAAATTTGCTTTTTATTTAATAAGTCAAAAAGAGTCTTATCTGTCTATCTGTAAACGAGCAGTACTCATAGAATCCTGACATTTTTCGCTTCTGCTAGGCTATGAAGAAAAAAAATCCTCATTCCGCTTTCGCTTAGACAGTGTACCAAATAGAAAGTGTAGTTACTGCTGTTTTGCCATACTAGTACTTGCCAAGGCCTTCCTAAATTATTTTTGTCTCATATATCTCTGGGTCCTCTTTACTTTTACTGTTTTTTTCTGTCTGTCGTTTTCCTTTGTGTGACATTACCTCATCTCTGCTTTGCCCTTAACCTTTTTCTTTTCCTTCGTCTTGGTATTTTCTCGTGCCCGGGCCTTTGTTGATGAGGGCAGTTTCTGCCTGTCCCGGTGTCACACTTTAAAAAAAAAAAACATGCATACATACGTACATACATGCAGTGATAGAGCTAGATATATCCGCTTTCTGCATTAGAAATTTTTTGCTCCTTTACTTTCCTATTTCTGGCAGTGGTTGATCTATCTCTCTCAGTCTTCTCTCTTATGATCCCTTGCTGCTTTTCTCTAATATTATAGAGCTAAATCTTTCAGTTTTCCCCAGTAGAGTTATTCTCCTATAATCATTTACTTTCCATTACTCAATCAGTGGTAGGTCCCATTCTTTCAGTCTCCTGTAGTAGTATTTATTTTATTTTCCCTTACTCTCCTATGCAGTAAGTGGTATATCCAGTCCTTTCAATCTCTTGTAATGATCACCCTCTTAAGAACAG
>JAXCGZ010022839.1:90000-111364 GCA_037179515.1 Halocaridina rubra | reverse complement strand
GTGTTTGTGTAATTACCTAGCTGTGCTTACGGGGAAGAGTCCCATGCTCATAACTCCCTGTCTTCTGGTCGGTTCCAATTTTATACTCGATGATACTTATCATATTTGTCCTTAAATCTATGAATTGAGTTAGCATTAACTACCTCCTTGCCTAGCGAATTATATCCTGCAGAGAAGTTTTCTTACGAAGCTTCAAACTATGACCTCCAGTTCTAGTGCCAACCATATCAAAATATCGATCCCTATCAACTATATCAAAATCATGTAGGAATATAAAAACCGTCATCTTATCCCCTCCTTCTTCTAGCTTCGAGTCATGGTAAGTCCTCTTCTCATAACTGAGATTGTGTATTTCTGGCACCAGTTTCGTGCCACGTCTTTGAACTTTTCCCCAGCTTATTTATAATCTTTTTAAAGTGAGTATTCCAAAAGGGGCCAGCATAATTCAAGCTTTGGCCTCACATAAGTATTTCTGAACATTTCCTTGTCCATGTGCCTGAAGGCTACCCTTACATTACTAAGAATGTAAATGCAGTCCATAGTGAGCCATTTATATGCATTTCCGGAGACAAGTCTGTCAGTATGTTTACTCCTAGATCTCTTCCATTCTCTGTCTCTTGAAGTTTTGTACACCTGCTATTGAGTACCCAAGCTTGAGCCTTCTTGAACTTGTACCCATTCTCATCACCTTACATTTTGAAGTATTGAATTTCATTAGCCACTATTCTGACAACTTATACGGACTATTTAGGTTGTCTTGAAATTTTCTACTATTGTTCCCATCTCTTACTTTCCTCACAATCTTTGTATCATCTGTAAACATATTCAGGAACAAATTTACAGACCTGTAGGTCATTTACATATACAAGGAATAAAAATAGTCCTAAATCTAAACCCTGTGGAACCCCAATACTAACCCTTTTCCAGTCAGACACTGAGTGTCTTGCTCTAACTCTTTGCTCCCTTCCTTTTAAGTATGTTTCTATCACTTCCAAGACATTGCCATCTATTCTTGTCATTACTTGCAGCATCTTAATAAGTCTCCCATGTGGGACCTTATCAAATGCTTTCTGAAAATTTAAAAATATGCAGTTTCCTTAGCCCTCTCTTTCCTGTAAAATCTGGCTTACCTCATCATAAAATTCTATTAAGGTTGTTACTGTTGACTGCCTTCTTTGAAGCCACGTGGTCTGACTGTGTGTATATGCACGTATGCGCGTATATTATGAGTGTAGCACCGGAAAGGGCAAAGAAAATTACCTTCATCGGGCCCGGGTACCAAGAAAACATGGAGGAGAAATAGCAGTATCTTAACATCAAGGCAGAAATTAGAAAATTATAAATAAAAACAACAGGAGAGGCTGAAAGAATAGTAAAAACATATAAAGACCTAGAAATATGGTAGGATTAGCCCTGAGATGACAATAGATCAGGTTGTTGTTTTATTTTTAAGGAAAAAAGTCATAAGAGTTAGGGATAGCAGAAGGAGGACGAGTTCTAGATTCTGCAGTGGAAGGAAAGAAGCAGTCACTGCACCGACCAGTCCGAGAGCTACAGATCTACACACAGTACCTGTGTGACGATTATTATTTTGAGGACAAAAACAAAACAGGAAACGGCCCTAGCCTATAAGCGCTAACGAGTGTATTTATATAGTCATCTTCAGAGGTAACTGAGTACATAAATACACTCATAAGCGTTAAGGCACTCCGTTGTTTCCCTCTCTCCCTCCGTAGTCAAAATAATCGTATCTACAATATTCAAGTGTTTTCATGAACTAAAAGCTGTAGCTATTGGGTCTCACGGCAAAAGATCCTTACCCGTTACCCTGTGGGTGATCCAAGCAGAGTGGCGGGGGAGGGAAATTGTGGCAATCCTTATCTCCCACGCAAAGAAAAAGCTATCTAGGTATGTATGGCTCCTTGTTAATGTGTCTGCTTTGACTTGGCCAATTCCTTTACAAGGGGGATTGAGACTGCTGTTTGTATATATATATATATATATATATATATATATATATATATATATATATATATATATATATATATATATATGCACACTTCAATTAATTTGTTATTCTAAGAGTTCCTTCTTACAATTAATCAGCGTTACATGCAGCCGTGCCTTCACTCTGTATGTATTAATACCTCAACTGTAAGTATGTATGTATATGTGTATACAAGTATTCATACCTTCTTTAATTATATGTGCGTATGAATGTATGTATGTATGCCTTCTCTCTCTGTATGTACGTATTTATAGCTTCCTTTGTATATACTGATGTATGTATGTATATATGTATGTATGTATACATGTAAGTATACCTTCTAACCTGGGTTAACGATGTCAAGAATAGAAAATTATTTCCGTGATTGAAATTAATTGGTTGTTTTAAAAGTTTGTTTTCTTGATAATGCATTAGTGTTTTTATCAATTATTTATTTACTTCTTTGAAAGGGTACAAATAGAGAGAGAGAGAGAGAGAGAGAGAGAGAGAGAGAGAGAGAGAGAGAGAGAGAGAGAGAGAGAGAGAGAGAAGAATTTCTGCTTTGTAATTAACCATAATCATGTCTTTATAACCAAAATATGGAGAACACAGTTATTAATTAAGAAAAAATTACCTGCTTTTTTGCATACTTACTGCTAGGGGAGAGAGAGAGAGAGAGAGAGAGAGAGAGAGAGAGAGAGAGAGAGAGAGAGAGAGAGAGAGAGAGAGAGAGAGAGAGAGAGAGAGAGAGAGAGAGAGAGATCGAAGCATACAAGTATTCACAAATGCAAAGTGAGGGTGAATAAATAGACATATTATTATTATTATTATTATTATTATTATTATTCCCAGTGTTGGGAGATGTAACATTACCCCGTATTCCTCCAGCATCGTATGAGAAGGCTAAAAGTGATACGGGAAAAGAATAAAGGCGATTCTCTGTCCTTCGTTTCCTTGCTCGCAAATGCTACCGGCCAGGATACTTACTGTGAAGAGATCTGCAAACTGACCGAAATGGCAAAAACAGAACCCAAGGCTGCATACACAGCCTTCGTATTTGGCCTGAAATATAAGTGGACTTACATATCAAGAAAAATATCAAACACTGAAGAGGAAGATTCAAATGGCTAATGAGGTTGGAGAGTCTAACTGGCTCACATCTTTCTCTTCCAAAGCAAAAGGCTTCAGTCTTAATAAACAAGAATTTTCAGATGTTATGCTGTCGATCCAAAGGGGACCGCAGTAACGTAGTGGTTAGAATACTCGACTCGAGAGGTGACTGGCCCGCACTCAAGCCCACCAAGGGTTGTTAAGAAGGGGATATAGCCCTTAGCTCCCCAGCTTTAAGCTGTCTGTGTGCAACCCCATAACGGGGATTAATATTTAAAAAAAAAAAATCCTGTTTAGCCGATATGTGTCTATGTGGGGATTAAGATCATGTTACGGTATGCCCTAGGAAAGGATCCATGTGCATAAGACAAAATGAAGTCTGCAATATAATTGCTGAGGTATTAAAGGTGTGGAATAATGTTGCAGTGGAGCTTTTTCTTCAACCACTTACGGGAGAAGTAATGTCTCACAAAAAAGTTCACAAGTCAAACGAGGAAAGAGATGACACAAGTGCCATCAGGATTCTGGACCAAGGGACAGAGAAAATGTTTAATATTAGAATATTTGACCAACTGACCCGAAGTCTATGCCATCAAAAAGACAGTTTTCTGAGCAAACTACCAATACTGATCAAGGGACACATGCTCCTTTGTTCACAATACTGGAGGTGGGATTGGACTCCAGGCCATTATCTTTTGTTCATGACATGTCAAAGTCATGACACAGAACAATCAAGAACACACTGGCTCCTCCAGTGCTTAGTTGCGATGCCGACTCTTAATGTTTGTAAAGGTTGCACTTCTTTGCTTTCGTGAGACAAGGTTCCAAATTAGAATAAAAAGTGTCCCTTAGAAAGACTTTGAGGTTTTAGGTCTTGAAAAATAAAACTGTAAAGAAGAGTAACCTCAAGGTTACTCTAACCTAATTTACCCTAATCTATCTCTACAAGGGAGTTATGGGGTTATTAATACCTAATAGTTAGTTTATGGGGTTATTTAACTTTACACAGGGTTCTGGGGTTCCTATTTATTACAAGATCTTAGAAGTCTACCTGTTATAGTTCATTCTCTATTGCTCTACCATTTCTTCCCTTCTTGGAATTGGATGGGTTCTATTCAGATGAGTTAATCAGCCTCTGCCTCCCATAGTTTATTTTTCCTTACTCTGTATTTCTTCTTTCTTTCCATGGGATGGGGGACATGGAAAACAGTCTCCGTGTTCACTTGCGTGTCGTATAAACTGATTTAATATGGCGGAGCGAGGAGACTAGGAATCCCTCCTTCCTATTTCACTCTTGCAAAGTTAAGGTTGTGCTCTGACTCGACCAACCCCATTATAAAGGGAATTATGGTTCTTGTATACAAATAGATTGATTAGTGGTAGTAGTAGTAGTAGTGGTGATAATAGTACTATAACTGTTTTATTTCCATATTTTTTTTAAAGGGGAAGGGAATTTTTAAGCGAAACTGTCCATATCTTCCTCACTCTTCCATCTCTTCGCAAACTAATCCACCTGTGTTAATACTTCGTAGTTAAATCACTGCATTTTGAGAGAGAGAGAGAGAGAGAGAGAGAGAGAGAGAGAGAGAGAGAGAGAGAGAGAGAGAGAGAGAGAGAGAGAGAGAGAGAGAGAGAGAGAAGCAATTGAATAAGCGGCTGGTTTAAGACACACACACACACACACACACAGAGAGAGAGAGAGAGAGAGAGAGAGAGAGAGAGAGAGAGAGAGAGAGAGAGAGAGAGAGAGAGAGAGAGAGAGAGAGAGAGAGAGAGAGCATATACGCAATTATACTCCAACCCAGCAATTTTGAAAACTGGACCAAATTAAGACTAAATCAAGAAAGATTTTGTGGTGATTTTTCTTCTTCTTCCTCGTTTTCTTCATTTCTTTTTTTTTTCTATTTCTTCTTTTATTTAATGTGAGTATAATTCTTCCTATTGTTACAATTTATCTCCTATTTTTTTCCGTGATTGTAAGTATTCCTCTTCTACATTTTTTTGTCTTCTATCGTTTTCTTTCCTCCTCTTATTCTCTTTATTCCTCCTTCTATTTTGTTTACAATTCTTCTTCTTTTTTCTTGACAAATATTTTCTTTCGCCTTTTTCTACATCTTCTATTTATTTATGGCATTGCACATATTCTTGTTCTTTCTTTAGTGTTTGTTCTCGTTATTGGGTTGCTATTCTTCCTCTCTTATCTTCTTTTTTTTCTGTTATCTTCATTTTTCTAATTGATTTCGGTGAATGTTCCTTTTCCATGTGCTGTAATTCATATTATTTTCGTTTCTGTTAAGTCTTCTTCTTCTTCTTTATGTTTTTATTAATGTGTGTATTCAAATTCCTCCTCTTATTTTTTCTCGGTACTGTATCCATATTCTTTTTAGTTTCCCAGCTATGGAGAGTATTTTTCCTGGCTATCGTTTAATATCCACATTCCTCCTGCTTCCATTTTTCGTTATTGACGTATTCTTCCTCCTCTTATCTTTCTTTTCCTTATATCGTTATTATGACGTTTTCTACCTCTTATTATTGTGCACATTTTTCCTTTTTTTTCAATTACTTTTCTCGTCATTATGATTCTTCTTATCAAACATATTTTGCCTTCTCTTTGATCGTTTCTTCAGTGTCTCACATTATATATATATATATATATATATATATATATATATATATATATATATATATATATATATATATATATATATATATATATATATATATATATATATATATATATATATATATATATATATATATATATATATATATATATATATATATATATATATATATATATATATATATATATATATATATATATATATATATATATATATATATATATCATTTTTTTTACCCCGACCGGGACTCAAACCTAGGACTTATGATTACTAAGTCAAGGCGCTACCACTACACCACAGAAGGTTAAAAGGAATCCAACCTTATAGCTTATATCTGGTGTAGTGGTAGCGCCTTGACTTAGTAATCATAAGTCCTAGGTTCGAGTCCCTGTCGGGGTAAAAAATGATTCATGTTTTCACATATGTAATGTGCTTATTTGGTTATATATATATATATATATATATATATATATATATATATATATATATATATAAGACAAGTATATTTATATGCCTGAAGCATTACTGACAGCAGCACCATCAGTGCTACTGTCAGTGACGCCGTAAGCATACTGATAGTGTCTATATGCTATAGCTTCTAATCCTGACATTGGCCGTTATGGATTTCATATGTACATATAATTAAAGTTTGCATATGACTACAGAATTTATTTTCTTCTTCTTCTTATTATTATTATTATTACAGCTGTACGTCGATTTGGGCAAGGATATGGAGAGTGCTGCTATCAGTGGATACAACGCATGTATTCTTGCCTATGGACAATCTGGATCTGGAAAAACATTTACGGTGCTTGGTGATAAGGTAAGGAGAGAGAGAGAGAGAGAGAGTTTCCTTTATGTTTTTACACCATGCCATATTCAAAAGAAAAAAAAACATGGTCGCCACAGCCAAAACAAGTGAGATTTAATGGCTTTCATATGCCTCGTGTTTGCTCTCCTTTTCTAAAAATTACCAGCTCCCGCTCCCTTATCCCTTTCAGTCAGTTGCAACAACACAAACACAAGGATTATAAAGAAGGGAATTCTTACAAGTACTTATTATGCCTACTTGGTTTGCATGGTAAAAAATCACTGTAAGAGGAGTACACAAAGGGAGTATATATTACTTTAATGACAGAAAGAACTTTATGATGTCATAGCATAGTGGTTAGAATGGTTAACTCGGGAAGTGACAAGCCTGTGTTCGAGCCCACCACGGAACATTAGGAAGGGGATTCAGCCTTAATTTCTTAGCTTCAAGTTGTCTATTCATCCTATTAGAACTGGGATGAATAGTGACATAAAACGGCAAAATATTATTATTATTATTACTACTTTCAGGAGGCTCCTGGGCTGGCCCCAAGGATATGCGAAGGACTCCTAACCAGGCTCCAGCAAAGATACGATCCAGAGGATCTGTGCGCCCAAGATTTCACTCTGTCTCTTAGGTACAGTATTTTGCATGCATCAATAAAAACTGAGTGAGATTGAATGACGATATTAAGATACAGAGTACAGGGTGATTCAGAAGGTACAAAATACAGGGTTAATAAAAACAAATTTCGGCCTTCAAAAACGAGCAATTAGCCTTTGATATTGTCATCTTCTTCTGTCCATCTATACATAGAGGCCGTAATCCTACTTATGAGTGGGGGGAGGTGGCTAAGTCATAAAAACATTCTGGTTCTTTCCAGGGGGAAATTGAAAAGTGTATATTCCTAGTTCCCCTCACTATACCCCAATTAGTCGAATTTTATGCCATGCAGAGGAAAACGGGGGCAGTACTCTTGTCTCCCAGCCCAGGGGAGGGAAAGACAATGCTGAGTAAGAGAAAATGAAAATCGGAGGGTCGAACTCACTTCCTCCCCTGCACAAAACCCATCTATTTCCATACATTAATTATTTTATTCAGTTCATCATAAGAACTTCATATTATTAGAAACTAAACAAAAGCACCATGAAAACTCTCCTGAAGCATTCTACTCACCTGTTCACGAAACTGTGTTGCAAGGTATTATTTAATTATAAAAACATGTTTTACCTGGAAATACTCACCCTGCTCCATTGGTTACCATGGCACTATTACAAAAGCGAAGGACATAATTTGGTCTATGGGAGACACTGGGGAGTCGTAATTATATAACACTGGTGACATCTAGGTAAATAAAGTATAATAACAACATTATTATATTTTATTACAAGACTCTTTTATGATATGTAAGATATCTTCTGCGTCAATCTGTATGACACAAATTAAATCTGTTCGAATAAAAAATTACAAAATCCAAGCAGATCATCTACATACTGAGATTGAAGATCACCGCCCCAATGATAGGCAAAGGATACAAGAAAGAACAAAGAAAAGTAAAATGCAGACTGTAAATTAATTAAACGACTTAAAGTTCACTTAAGTATTAGACAAATCAAGTGGAGTTTCAAAGATATATTATAATTGACTAGAATTCATTCAGGAAGTAGATTTATGTATGGTGATATGTGTAATCAAGGCCTCAGACGAATAAAAATATTGCAATACAGTGCATGTACTGCACTAATAATATAATATATAAAGGAGAGAGAGAAAGTATTCTGTATGCATGCTTTGTTGAAGTCTAAAGTACAGTTATTAGATTAGTGCATTTATTATAAACTTGTCTCCTCATTCCTGAGGAAATATTCCATAATCATCTTCAGGGTGAAGGAGATATTCGTTGCTTTAAAATCAGCCGACATAACATTGTTATCATCAGACAATAACACAGTGATTTTTCATAATGCAATAAACACATTTAAAAATGGTTAAAAATACAGAAAAGGGGGTTAAAAAGATGGTAGCTGTATGTGTATACAAAAAAATTATAAACATGCAACAGTATCCGGAAATAAAACGTCTAGTAAAATCAACTAAAATCTCCATCCTGCCCAGTCATCTGCTGCACAAAGTGCTAACCAATTCTACAAACCAATCTTCTGACACCCGAGTTCTTACAGTTCAAGTAGACACACCAAAGTATCAACTCTATGCTGGTCGAAAGAGATTATGAGAATATGAACTTAGGACACATCATTAAGACCTTAATAAATATATCTGCATTCCCCTAGCATTTATGAGAAAACAGAAAAAAATTCTGTATATACTTAAAACTGCTCAAGGGAAAGAACCTCATGTTCTCAATTCCCCGTCTTTCCAATCGGTATTTTTTGTTATTCATTAACACAGCATATCATTGCTTACAACTCTGAATGCATTTGACGTTTACAGTTTCTTCACTTACTGAATTTCAGTTATCAAGTATTCTTACATTACTTCTTTACATCCTGCATTAGGTGTTTCATAAAAAAACATTGAATAATGACCTCAAGTTGTATAACCGCCCCTATCAACTCAAACAAAACCATGACGGATTTTGAAAACTGTGACCATATTCCACTTATTTCTTTTGGCTTCAAGAAGCGATAACTCAAACTCCATTAGCCTTTCATAATAACTGAGGTTTAGTATCTCCATCACCAGCTCTGTAGCATGTCTATGGACATTTTCAAGATTATTAATAAGTTTTTTCAAGTGTGGTTCCAATAGGGCACTGTATATGCGTGTGTGTATTTGGGTATAATGTTATTATTACACGAATCTCATTGGACTCTGAGGGGATAGGAGGAGGGTCAGGCACCCACCCCAAGAGGCAAAGAGTTGATGGATGGGGCAGCTCGAAAATTAAAGGAGTGGAAGAGGAAACGACCTAATGGAATACATAGCAATGGGTTAGAAAATTCAATACACTGGCAAGGAGGGTGAGGGTTGCTGATTCTTAAACCCGGAAATGACGTCTTAGGGGAACAGGGTATTTTTACTATCAAATATCAATATTCTCCAGTAATAACCCTCTCTTCCTCTCTCGCTATCATTTTTGAGAGTACTAAACTCTTGTCTTTAATGGCAGTTTTGGTTCATTCCTCATTCCATGTTCTATCTATCTATCCATTCATCCAGCTAATTATCGTTACATACTGTAACTAAACAGATGAACAGTACAGTACATAATACGTATATCTTAAATGGGAGGGTTTTACCTAGATAATCCCTTACCCATAAGAAAGGAAAACCTCAACAGACATTTAACTCTCATTCCATGCCTATCTACGAGTATAGACTATGCATTCTCTCTGTTTATTTATATATATATATATATATATATATATATATATATATATATATATATATATATATATATATATATATATATATATATATATATATTACTTAGCATTCAAAAACTACACAGACAAGTTTCATATTGTTTCAGAAGAGGGGCTTACCAAAGTAATCCTCACTTATAGCACTGGGAAGGAAAAATGAAACAAGAAAAACTAGTAATATATTTCTGTTTAACCTTTCTTATTTAATTTAATATACTCTCTCTTTCTCTATTTACCTTATTTTCTCTATTTATGTGTCTTCTCCTTTTTGCAGCTTGATAGAAATCTACAAGGAGCGAGTACGCGATTTACTTACCTCATCTGATGCTAGTAGACCACTGAAAGTACGGGAACACCCACACACAGGCCCTTACGTTGATGGTAAGTACTCCTTCAGCCTTCCGAATTTTGTACTACAGGTACCTTTTTGTTATACTGTTTGTAGCCCATGTTAGGGGGAAGAAGTGAGAGAATTTCAACCTATGTGTCGTACTTATAGGTACCTAAATAATGGTCTTAATCCCACTTGTAACAGGGATTGGCTGAGTCAAAGAACACATCCATTCACCACTTCTCTCATATCTTAGTTCCTACGGAATAAAATACCACCATATTTCCCTCCCACCACCACAACAATACCTGGGTCACTCACATAAAAGAGGGCAACATCTACTTAGAGGCCCAACAGCCATAGCTGGGTTACCAAAACACTCATCATCTCGACTGAAAAGGATAACCCTTCTCAGGAATACAGAATTCAACACTTGTATCCTCATTTGTCGTATGTATTAACTAAAAAGAAAAGGGAGACAGGAGTTGGCAATACTGCCTTCCCAAGTTCTTCAGATGCCCAGAGAGGAGGCGAAGCCTTCTACAGGAGGGTATGAACCACAAAGAGTAAAAAAAAAGTAAATGACAGAGAAGGCATGCAAGGTCAAGCTATACTGTAAATTTGTTGACTAAGTTTTACTGATATAAGAGTGGCCACTCTTCTAGCTACACTGAGTTATGCATTTACATAAAAATATTATTAATATTATTATTCTTATTAGTATAAAAATCATTATTATTATTGCTATCATTATTATTAATATTATTATTATTATTATTATTATTATTATTAGTAGTAGTAGTAGTAGTAGTAGTAGTAGTAGTATGATTACTATATTTATATTAATCATTTTTATAATTATCATAAAAATTTATTATTAATAACAAACCTCTTAACATTTTCCTCTTGCAGGAGTCACCAGACATATAATTACAGACACCGCTACGGCATGTTCTCTCCTAGAGAAGGGGCGAAGCAGCCGAAGTGTGGCGTCCACGGCCTCTCACGCCCATTCTTCAAGATCTCACGCACTCCTCACCCTAGATATTACACAGCCTGCTGCCCATACTAGATCCACACTCACTCTGGTTGACTTAGCTGGAAGGTTAGTCTCTCTATCTGTCTACTATTATATCTAAATTTGTGACTGTTTATGCATAAACGGGAACACAAGAGTGGAATATTTGCTCCCCATCCGAGAAAAAAGAAATGCATAGTAAGAAAGAGAGATAATATGAGCTACGGGAGGTAGATGATGCTCAACTCCACTCTTGCACTAGACTCAACCCATCACAAAATATAATAATAATTATAATAATATTAATGGATTCGGTTTTACGTCACTAACTCCCTTTTCTACTAAGGGCTAGGACGGTTGCCTTCTTACGAAGGACTTGTTTTGGCAGATGTAATCGTTACCCTGAGTGTATGCCCTTACTAACCTCAGTCCGTGACGGGGCGCGAACCCTCGACCTGCCGCCTCAGAGTCGCAGACGCTACCATTTTGCCACGGAGACTACTATAATAATATTAATAATAATAATAATAATAATAATAATGATAATAATAGTAATAATTTATTTTTTAAACAGTGAACGTGCCAGTGAGGAGCTGGACAGGATGCGACTGACGGAAGGAGCGAGCATTAACCGGTCTCTAGTCACACTCGGAAATGTTATATCTGCTCTTGGTAAGATATCAACTGACATACTACATACTATTATTTTCTGGCAAGAAATGAAATTCATAGATTGCACTTGTTCCTGACAAGAAAAGAAATTAGGAGAGAAAAGGACAGTAGTTCCACACTCCCCTATCCCTTTCAAATGCATTTCTATATCATTATTGTTATTATCATTCTGTTTGGAGGGAGACGTTCATAGAGCATCAACAATTTTTATTATTACACATTATCACTATTCTGCTGCTTGGAGGGAGAAGTCAATAGGTATGCCAAAAACTTTCATCATTATTATAATTATTATTAGTATAATTAGTATTATTACTATTATTATTATTACTAAATTTATAATATACTATTTTTACTGTCTTAACCTAGCTGTACACAAGGCTAGAGGTTGTCAGTGTTGTGGTAGGTTTATTCATAATTATATGCATGTCTTAATTTAACTCTTAGGATGCTTATTATTAGTGCTAGTGTATTAATATCATAAAGTACTCTTTGTAAATATATGCTATAAACTACACACACACACACATGCATATATATGTGTGCATATTTACCTGACTGTGCTCTTGGGAAAGAGTCCCATGCTTATGCCTTTCCATGTTCTTGTCTGTTTTTTCAGAAACACTCATCATATCCTTCCTTGAAATTATGGAGTCATTTAGCTTTTACAGTTTCTTCACTTAGCAAACTCCATTTATCATGTATTCTGGCACTGAAATGTGGGGGAGATATAAATTATATAGATTACTTAATAAACACTGTACACATTATTCTCAACAAAAGTCTCTGAAGCTGAGAGGATGTCCGCAACTCTAAAAAAAAGAAAAAGAAATGAACAATGTTTTTTTTATCTCATCTCTATATCGCTCCGATAATAACAGTGGTCACAATTGCTAAATGAGAACCAAGGTTAACGAACATTAATACATCCTACTCATTCTCATCTATGTCTTCAGTGGCTTCAGGGTAATAAAAGAACTAAGACATGCACACAACATAAAATACACTAATATAAATTATCATTAGTTATAAAAACTTAATAGCTGACATGATTATATAATAAAATCATCTTATAAAATTGTTCCATAATTATAATTACAGTACAGTAGTGCCCCCAACCCACGAACTTAATCCGTTCCTGAAACCTGTTCTTGAGTTGGTTTGTTCGTGGATTGATATTTATTTTTCCCTTTGGAAAGCATGTAAATTCAATTAATCAATTCCTGGTCACAATAAATATTCATTTTAAAATTTTTCTAATGAGTATAAACATGAAATATGATACAGGTTGTATGTATATTATCTGTAAAAGGAAAATTACATTAATAATAGAAAGGAATTCTACTCTACTAAAATAAAACCTGTACATATTCAGGAGTACAGTATAAACTAGTTGATACCCAGTATAAATTAGCAAAGTCCAGTGCATAGAAAAATTTTTCTCATTCTCCCACTACTAACAAATAGGTAAGAAACAAGACTGTATTTACCTTTGTGGATGATTTTTGCTGGCATATGTGGATAGTGGTGGAGGAGGAGAAGGATTATTCCTTCAATTTTTCCATGCCCTACTGTGTTGTGATATCAGAAACACGAACACCATTTTCATGCTTGAAAATTATTTCCTTCTTAGTTTCCACTGTTATGCATCTAGGGAGTTTGACACCACTGGCACTAACACTTTTAACTTTCTTAGGAGCCATAATAAGGGCTAGCTTAAAGGCAAAACAATGGAAAATAAAGCAAGAACTATGAACATATCACGAACGAACTTCACAGCGTGGGCACCAATGCAGAACTAAAAGTGGGCGAGCGGGAAATGTAGTTGCCTGGCCGACACGTGTGTGTTCGTGGGTTGGCTTTTGTTCGTGATATGGGGTCATAATTTGTTTGAAAATGTGTTCGTGGGAACATGCATTCATGGGTAGGGGACACTACTGTATATTGTAATTAAAGTTGAAAATAATATTTTCTTTCTTTTTATTGTTGTACTTGTAATTGCTTTATAAACGTTGAAATAAAAAAAAATAAAAACACTAATATGGCTTCCAAATTCTACATATGGTATGATTTTTTCTTTCAGATGAGCTGCAGGACTATCATTATTAATTTTGTCAAAGCTCATTTTCATTACTGGCCCCATGCATCTAATGGTGCACTCACTGTCTGCTAAATTTCATGGACCTATCAAATGCAAGACACCACAGCTCTAACAATCTTATCTAACTGTATATGAGGTTCTGACAGAGAGATACTATATGAGCAACCTTGAGGGCTCATACTTGGGAGTTCCTACCAAGTGTTTCTGGTGAAGAGGTGGCATATGAATGACCTTTCGAATTTGAACTCTGGACATTCAATACAGTCTCTTGAAAGCTCAGTCATATGCAGCCTTTGTAGCCATATTACTCAGTGCCATATCCTGATCATCTGGTACAGTGGTTCTCAACCTTTTTTTACCCATGGACCCCTTTTCCCTTATTTTTTTGGGGTGGACCCCTTAATAGCTATTCGACAAAAGACAAGCTTATTCTATTTTTAACACTTTCAAATTGGAAAAATGATTTTAATAAAGTGGGGAATTTCAGAAAAATTAACGCAAGTATATATGTACTAGGATCTTTTTAATATCTCTTACCTTGTCACAATGAAATTCAACATAAAACTGAAGTGAACTATTTGGGTCATGTCGACTTTTATAGGCATTGCAAGTTAATAATTGGACCGGAAATCATCCCTGCTACTGAAGATCTTAATGCCATTAATCCTTCCTCGATAAGCACAGTCTCTTTGACCTGTGTCGTTGCTGATCAAAGGTCAGAGACCGCGCTAAGGAAGGTAAATATTTGCCCTGAAAATAAACATTAAAGCTCGCCGCCTGCTTCCTGAGAAAAGATAAGAGATTTTCACCTTCGTTTGTTCTTGCCATTGACCGATGGGCAAGTAGATAGGTCAAAAGGAATTATAAAAGAAATGAAGTGAGAAAGAATCATTCACATATATTCTCTACTTATTTCAATATGTTGTAAATTACAATTGGAATTTTATTTTTAGTAATAAAAACTATTCTGAAGTGGAATTGCTTCATGGACCACCAAAATATCACTGTGGACCCCCAATTTGTTATATTTTGTGGACCCCAGTTGACAATCACTGATCTAGTAGGTCTCGAGTTCGACCTCCTACTTCTTCTTCTTCTTCCTCTATTTGCGTTCCCATTTTCATATGGGGTCGCATCTCTTCACTAGTCGTCTCCACTGGTTCCGGTCCATCACTTGCTCCTCCCCCAGCTGTCTCTCTCTGAGATCCTCCTTCAGTCGGCCCTTCCACCGTAGTTTAGGTCTTCCTCATCTACGTCTGCCCTCCACGTCCATCTCCATCACTCTCACACCCACGTAGTCTTCTTCTCTCCTCTTCACATGACCAAACCACTGTAATCTCCTCTCCTGCGCTTTCGCCGACGCCTCCACCACCTTCACTGTACCTCTGATCCGGTCATTTCGTATCCTGTCCTCCCTCGTCATCCCACACATCCACCTCAGCATTCTCATTTCTGCGACATCTATCTTCCTTTCTTGAACCTTTTTCACCTACTACAGTTGGTAGAACATTTCTTTGCCAGCATCTTTTAAAGGAATAAATAAGGAGTTATAGCATCCCTTATGTGGCATTAGCACTTGTCAACTTAGCAGGTTTAGTACCACAAGTTTAGAAGTGTGAGGGCAGCATGACAAAAGCTCCTTTAGAAACTCAGCCTGTTAAGTGGGAAATGATGTCCCCATAGCAGCTATTCTTAAAATAATGATAAAAGATAAAACACTATTTGAAATAAAATGAACAAACACATAAAGTACAACTAATTAATTGTGTCCCTTCATGTATATTTCAGCTGAACGCGGAGGATCCATTGGTTCAACCAGAGCCTCTCCCACGGGTTCAAACATCTCACTTAATTCTACTTCGGCATCCTATGCCAATCCCACCGGCTGCCACCAGTTCGGTGACATGATCAACTCTTCACCAAAGAGAATAAAAAGTCTGCCATTCATACCATACAGAGATTCCGTTCTTACTTGGTTATTGAAAGATTCGTTAGGGGGTAATGCCAAGACTCTTATGATAGCAAGTAAGTAATTATGCTATACCTTCATATTTTTTATGTTTTATGTACCACGATTACTCCCAATGTTTGGGGTACACACAGACAAGTTGGAGATGGAGCCTTAACTCTTGATGCCAAAGTCGAGTATTCTAACCACTAAGCTACCGTGGTCTCCTATTTAATATCTGTCTGTGGGCTTGAACTTGCATCCTGCTGAACAGAGCTTTACAGCTAAAGGTCAGCCACAGAGGTCAGAATAGAGAGTAAACTGAAATTTCAACTCAAAATCTTAGAATTACACATTGCACTCATGTGTCTACTATCTCAGATCATTGTGTACCAACACACATATCCTCAACACCGTCATGGACCTTCGTTGATGAAAAAAATTTATGAATAATATAATGCATATAAAGTTTTACCTCCTTCTACCTAACCTAATTTAGAGTCCCAGTTTAGAAGTATAATTATGTAATTAAATATATACTGCAGTTTTACACAATAATAATGATAATAATAATAATAATTATAAAATTGTTATTATTATTATTATTATTAATTTAACATGACACCATATGCCACAGAAGCCAGGAGAGAGCCCACAACAAAACATAAAATGGAAGGTAGCAGGGCTTCATCAAAGCCTTTCATTCTCATCCCTTCTATAAGTTGTATTGTGGCAATGAGAAAATTCAGGCAGTCACATTGCTGCACTTTAGATGATGCCTGATTGCGTGGGAAGATTTTTATGCTACTGGATGAGAGTTGTGTTTTTAAGCAGAAAATATACGACCAATATAAATTTTAAGTGGTTATATCACTCTTCTCATATAAAATAATGAAAGAAATATATAAATACGATCATTCTGTACATGCTCTATGTCAACACTTATCTCTGCTATTATCAATTAGAAATGTATATTTTAATGCACAATAAAGACAGTCTCTGGCTTACAGTTTGATTTGCAGTGAATAGTTTACAAATATTTTTCACATTTTACTTTTGGTCAAGAACTAAGAAAAAACAAAAATTATATAAAAAAATTAGGACTGTACATAGGTTTTTCAATTAATGACCATTTCAAAATGTCCATAAGTCAAGGGTCGCTAGCATGCGATTTTATATATCTTACCTTACAAACCATCTCCTCCAGTTTAAAGTTTAGATATCATTGTTAGTGTGTGTTTCACATTTCTTACTAATTCATACATTTCCCATGCCTTTTCAGCCATATCCCCCTCCAGTACCAACTATAATGAGAGTGTAGCAACATTAAGGTATGCCACTCGGGCTCGTTGCATTATCAACGTCCCCGTAGTGAATCTAGACTCCAGTGTTGATGCAATCAGGAACCTCAAAAAAGAAGTTGCAGCTCTGAAGAGATTCCTCTGTAAAGCCTCAGTGAGTATTATTGCGAGTTTCTATAATAAGAAATTTTTTGAATATGAAATTTTGTGGGATGGAACTTAGTGGTACCCTTTAATCAAAAATATAATCCTGAAACTTAACAGCTGCCCCTGAATCTGAGAGGTTATTATGAGTGCTTAACAGTGCCAAAGGTAAGGTTTGTGAAGATCAACGACTCCCTTAAAGATGAATGGTTTCCCATTAAGCTTATTGTGCCATTATAGTTAAATGGTACCCCCATGAAGCTAAAAGTATGCCATGAAGCTTGACTGAGCCCTTGCAGCTAACAGATATCCCAAAAAGGTACTTAGTATCTTAAATATGAATAGTACCCAATGAAAAGTATTAGTGCCCTTAAAGTAACAGAGTGGCCCATTTACCTTATAATAGTCTCTTTTAAACTAAATAAAACTTAGTGCCCATGAAGCTACTTGGTACCCCAGGAAGACTAAAAGTACCTTTGAAGCTGAGCAGTGTTCCAAGATGCTTAAAACGTAGTGCTGTTAAATCTTAGTGATACACTATAAAACATAATTGAGCCTTTAAATCTGAATAGTACATAATGAAGCCTAATAGAACCCTGGCAGCAGACTGGTAACATGAATTTAATGGCACTTCAAGAAGCATTACAGTAGTACCCTCAAATCGCAATGATACCCTATGAAGCAAATATGATCCTCAATAGCTAAAAGGTCCTTCATGAAGCTCAACTGAGCCCTTGAAGCTGAGTGGTACTCTATACTTGACAATTCTCTTGAAGCTACAAGGGTACTCTATGAAGCTTACTAGTAATAGTAATAGCAATAGAAGTATCGATCAGGAAGCTTTACATGAGACATGATTAGATCAGGGGTAAAACTCCTAAATTTAGGAGATATCTGGCAAAATTTCACACTCAAATCACTTGACCATATTAAGGATTGGTTCAGAGGTGTCTTGCCCCAATCTTCATTGCTCTTAAGACATCACCATAAATTTTATCTTGAAATATAGCACATTATAAGTATGTCTTTAATATGAACATTTATTCTTCACTCAAAACTTCAGATTATTGATATTTATACCTCTAGTTTTAAGCAGCAGCTAGTATTTTCTAAGTATACTCATGGTTGTTTCCTGCATTCCACCAGCCTACTGTAATGCATTCACTGGGGCTCAGCAGTAATGCATTACTAAACTTCATATCCAGGGCTTCAGCAACTGATCTCACACAAGACTGGATTGAGCGTTTTCATAAAGACAAAGAAGACAGGTATGAAGGGCGTCACAGTTACAAATCCAGTGAAGATTCAGATGGAAGCAGTCGCAGAAGGAGACTTCGAATGCGAAGTGCCCCATCTGGCTGCTGTGGGAACTCCATTCACACAGGAAGTACATACAGTTGTAGTGAAAATGACACCTGCCTTCAGTGTGGTCATGACTGCATTCATAAAAAGAAGCCTTGTATTCACAGTGAAGAAAGTCGCAGTATCACAAAACAAAACTGCTTTCACAGTGGCTGTTGTATTCACAATAGCAACTGTTTTCATTGCCAACAGAGCTGCATTTTTAGCAAAAACAATAAGAGTTCTGAAGTGAATAGAAGTTGCATCAACGCTACTACTCAGACTCACCTCAGCTGCTCTACGACTTCTTTGCTAGCCAACGAAGCCGCACAGAGCCTAGAAATGTCGAGGGAAGTCATAGTCGATACAGAGTTGCCTTATATGATTAACACACTCGGAGATGCACATGCTTCTAGCATCATTTTATATCACATAAAGGTAACCATATAATCAAGCATAAATATAAACATTTTCATTATCAATAATAAAATCTTAATAATATGTTTAACTGTAAGATTTCCTTTTCCACCAAACTTGCCGGTTGGATGCAATCAGAAGAAAATCTATATGCAATATATATGCCATTTTGCATCCCTATCCACCCTGTTCTAAGACTTTTCCACAAGGCTCAGCATAAAGCAATACACAGAGGCATATTCCCCTCAGTAATTTTCTCAATATATTATTTTCAATATATCAATTAATGTGAACATTTGAGTAACCAGTTTTCCTATATTTTTATTAATTTTATCAAATTCTATAATATTAAAAGCGGATTTTTTAGCTTTTTTCTATTTCTATATTATTATCATCACTTTACCTGTTTTCTTTGATGTCCTATGCAATTCTACAGAATTATCACCAGTTGCAAAGTGAACTTCCTATATCTACAATATTATACTGTATTCAGTTTCTTATTTTCATAGTTGTCCTGTTCAATTATGCATTATTATCATTAATTCTCATGCATTCCTAGCTTTCCTTCCCAATTCTGAAGTGATATCAGCAATTTTTTTTATCTGTCTTTTTCAATTTTGCAGTAATTTAAGTGGTAATAGTATATGTCCTGTTAAATTTTGCAATATTATCAAGCAATATCTCTAACTCTTCTGCTCAGATTTGCAGGATTATTAGAAGTATAGAATCTTATCTCAGATATCCTTATCAATATTCTTATTTTTTTATCTGTCTTGTTCAATTCTGTAATAATAAAAACTTATTTTCAATAACCAGTCCTATAAAGTCATTTACACAATAACGTCATTCAGTGGTTTAACGCTTTAACAGTTTTTAAATAAATGCCCAGTATATATACATATTAACTGATGCTAATGTAAAGATAAATAAAAAATAATAATAATTCAAATACCAACTATGTACCTTTTAAAAACGAACTAGACCAATTGTATTTTTTTGTTTTCTTACATGTCCTCCCCAATTGAATATTATGCAATATTCAGTAGATCTGCATATCACATGCCTTATAATCAAGGCATACGATGTATATACTGTACTTGCAAAAAAAACATATTCTTTCAGTAAATAGTACTACAGGTCCACCATTACCCTTTCCGCCTTAGGGTGTAATATATAAAGCAAAAGTATATAATATTTTAAGTTTCGCCAAAATACATATCATTATAACTGATTATTCCAGATAAAAATTTATTTTGAATCTGTATATTTGTATAAAGTTTCAGAAAATATTAAATCTGATGTATTTCAATGTTTCAGAATGGAGCCTCTGTCATTGGCAGTGGGGAAATGGCAGACTTTCATCTTAGTGGTCCAGGAGTTGCTCCTTCTCACTGTACTTTAACACATGCTCGTGGAGCTGTTAGCTTGAGGTATGGTGTATTTTCCTACATATTCCTTGCTTGTTATGAGAGCAAGATATGAAATTCATATAAAAAAAGTTTGAATTCTCTTTCATTGTTATTGCACTTGGCTTCCCACTAAGAGTTTGCAATTTTAACTCTCCAAGAAGGCTGAACCTGGTTCTATCTCCTGAAGTCATTTGGAGGAGTTAGAGAAGAAGGTAGTAGCACTCCTTTTATGATTTTTTAAATACAATTACTGCAATCCCCCTTGTAGAGGGGACGGTTGAGCCAAAGAACACACATTCACCATAACCCAAACATACCACGATCAAACTTCTCAGCTCCTTGAGGTTAAAGGGTTGCCACAGTTCCCCCCCCCACCATTTTGCTTAGGTAAGATAGGTAAGTAAGGATCTACTGCAGAGAAATTTTGACCTCATATAATAAGTAGCCTATATGACCTAAGCAGGAGTAGTGTGTACATCATAAGATATGTTTTATCTAAATGAAAAAATGAGGTGATGGCAATACACCTCCACGTTCTTATTCTTGTCATAAGGGGTGACTTAAAGGGGAAGGGAGACAGTGGATGCTGGAAATGTAACTTTCTGTACTCATTTAGACTTAAGACACATAGTTTTCTCCCCATTTAAAATATAATTTCCTTATGTCAACAGATGCCTACCAAGTTGTGAAGTGATAATAAATGATAATACAGTTAGAGAGGGCACAGCAAAAAGACTGTGGGACGGGGACCTGCTAGTTATTGG
>JAXCGZ010022839.1:0-87500 GCA_037179515.1 Halocaridina rubra | reverse complement strand
GAATGGGGATTAAGAGTGACACTTGAATGGCAAACAATAAGTGGTGCATCCACTCAGCTTCAAAAACGAATGGGAGTATATGTAAATCATGTTAAATACTAAATATAATTTCAGTAAAAATAAAGTCCTCTACAACTTCCAGTACTCAGTCTTGACCTACAGCTCTGTCGAGAGAAATGGTAAAAAATACTAAAGTAAGAGAATGGGTAAGGTTGAGGAAATGGAGGAAAAGGAAGAGTATAGTGTATAGGGAAATGCAAGAATAGTAACTGGAAACTGGTTTGACCAAGAGGAGGAGGAGGAGGCATAGGTAAAGCAAATATAGGAAGGGAGGAGGAGGAAGGTGAGGGGAAATGGAGGAGGTGGAGAAGACAGATGAAGAAGAAAGAAAGAGGAGGAGGAGAAGGAAGATGAATGAGAAAGTAGCAAGGGAGAGGAATAAAAGGATGAGGAAAAGAAGGAAGGGAGAGGAGGAGAAGGAAGGGAGAGGAGGAGAAAAAGGAAGAAGAGAAGGAAGGGAAGAGGAGGAGGAATAAAGAGGATGAGATGAGAGAAGAAAAGGTGGGAGAGGTGGAGAATGGGAAAGAAGAAGCAAGATATAGAGAAGGCAAAGGGAGAACAGAAGGACGTGAAAGAAGGTGCAGGAGGCAGAAGAGAAGGAAGGGTGAGGAGAAAAAGAAGGACGAAGAGAAGGAAGGGAAGAACATGAGGAAGAGAGGAGGGAGAAGGGGGAGAGGAGGATGAGTTACCTCAAATGGCTTCAATATAATCTCGTTAAGAAGGTAAGGGAGGAGGAGGGGAGGGGCCAGAGAGATAGTGTGAGTGAGTGAGTGAGATTCAGTTCATGTCTGAAACCTAAGGTAAAAAGACCTCTATAAAGATAGTACCTTTAAATGAGAAAAAACAAATAAAAAATAGAGAAAAAGATAAAGAGAGCAAAAACATCACAAAAAGTAGGAATGCAAAGAACCACAAATACTAAATGAGAAAAAATACAAATAGAGAAAAAGCATTACATGTTTTAAGGAAGTGAAAAGTGTGCAGTCAGCTAAAACAAAAGAAAAATTAGAGCAAACAGAGAAGAGAAAAAAAAGAGCACGAATATCACAAAAAAAGTGCAGAGTGCAACGAAAATGAAAAGAGAAAAAGAGAGCAAATAGAGACTGAGAAAAAGGAACAAAAAGTTACAAAAAAGTAAAGTGAGCGAAAAATATAAAAAGATTGAAAATTGAGAAAAAGAGAACAAAAATATAATATGTTGTTTTAAGGAAGTAAAGAGTGCAGAGAGCAAAAAATAAAATAAAATAAAACTTTGTGATAAAATATCTAAAAGAAGTAAATCACAAATATCTTGAAAAATACACCACTGTGATAAATTATCTGCAAGAAGGAATCAACCGTTGTAATCAAATGAAAGGAATTGAAACAAAAATTAATAAATCACAGTCATACTGCGCCAATGAACAAAAAACTAACCTGTGAGACTAGGGAGGTCTTAATGACAGTAAAAATTTACAGAGTGCAAAATCTGTTAATATACACTGAGTTTATCTGTATGTTCGTCTGTGCATCTATATGTCTGAACATCGGTTCGTGTTTGAATTTTATTTTTTAAACAATACAGAAAAATTAGTAGATTTCGGGCCTTATATATATTGTTGGTTAGTTTACATTAAGTAATGCTGTGCAACATTTTCTTATATTAGTAAAGAGATTTACATATTCGTAATAATAATAATAATAATAATAAGAGTAATAATAATAATTATTATAATAATAATAACAATAGTAATAATTTCCCCAACGATAAAAAGAAATAAACTCACATACATAATTTACGACTTGAACCCATAACCTCATGTTCCTACGACAGAAATATGTAGCCTTTCAACTACAACTCTAATCTTGCTCAGGAATCTGCCTGTGCAAACAAAGGTTCAAAGTTCATTTCCTGAACCCACACAACTGTGTTCATTGATTATCTTTTTTTTTAATTTGTGTTACACCAGAACAGGCAAAAAAAAAAAAAATACCATCATGGGGCTATGCACAAAGAAAATATTTAAGATAAAACAGAAGCTTAAGGACACAGCATAAATGATTGCATACTGATATTATGGAATACCCGTACTTATTAATATCTCCATTACCATTTTATAGGTTGTGGTGGAAAGTGAAGATGAAGTGGAATTTTCAAGTAAAAGAAAAAGCAAAAGTACATCACACCGAGACCAGCGAGATACTCAGAGTAATGCTTGCAGGTAAGAATTTTTTCTTCTTCAAGATGTTAGTTTAACAATTCAATACTTAAGTGGTTCAGAGAATATAGCACTAAAGTTCCACACCTTAAAGGTACCAAATTCAACAGGGTCAATTGAGGGAAAAAATTGCTAGTAAAGCTGCTTGAAACTTAAAGAAATGCCATTATGTTTGTGGGGTAAGATAAAAACCACAAGTTCTTTTGGTTCTCAACTTTCCAATGCAAACAAAATCAATTTTCCTACTAGGAGGTACCAAGATCAAGATTACAAGGTGGCTCATACACTGATATCTCTTTACCAGAGCCATTTAAGGATAAGAAGGAATAGTGACCGATATTTTCCTTAAAACCTAAGTGAGCTCATCATAAGCTCACTGGACAATGCACCTGCATAGAGATCCGAATTTCAAATGCCAAGGTTGCTCATATAGATTCATCTTGAGAGAATCAGTTAGGGATACGAGGAAGGAGAAATTTGTGACATCCTTCATGGGGTAACCCATTCAAACTCAACTGGCTCAGTCAGTACATAACAGCTCTATGGGTATAGCACTTGGTTCGCATATAAGAGATCTAGACTTTAATTGCCCAAAATGGATAATATAGCTTTTCTGCTCAAGCGTCATTTGGTGGACAAGAAAGAGAGAATAGTGCTATAGCTCAATTGATTTCACTTGATATAAGATACTTGGTGGCATGGTATCTAAATGGCTTGGGCTTCAATAAGGGTAAAAATTCACATCCCACAGCTCTCAAAAGAAAGAAAAATATAACTGCTTAATCAGTTAAGTACTGAGCTGGCAGTCACTAAGAATCAAGATTGATTCCATTAACATTCTCTAAATCTTTATGTATGACTGAAGGAAGATTATGTATAGGTGACTTGGGCCAAAGGGAGCTCTTTCACCTGCTTGCACAGTGAACTGGGACAGATGAGGGTGGGGGGTTGCCATATAATGAAATGGTGGGGGTATGTCATCTGTGGCTGGTGGGCCTTATGGTTAGGTTAAGTCAGCTGCAGCTGGTGGGCCTCATTTCAGAAATCCTTGCCCATTAACTTTGTGGGTGACCCAAGCATGGTGGTAAGTGGGAATTGTGGCATCCCTTTATCCCCATGGAGCTGAAAGGCGTGCTCAACGTATTTTTGGCTTCTGGTGAAAGTATGCTTTGACTTGGCCACCCCTTTAAAAAAGGTGAGTGCAACGATTGCTTATGTATGTAAATCTTTAGTTTTGAAGGTCGTTTATCAAGCTGGAATAAAAGAAACAAATATATGAGGACCTCACTGAGCTAATCCAGAACTCCTTGAACACGTTTTTTCTCTTTCCAACCAAACAAGTCTTGTAGAACAGTTAACCTCATCAAAACAAGCTAATATGGCTATAGCACTGTTTCAATGAAACACTCTCTCTCTCTCTCTCTCTCTATTGCTAAGAACTCTATTCTCAAAAAATTAATTCAAGACAAAGTTCAAAAAAGGTTCTTTTTCACACAAGAAGAAGAGGTATCACCAAGTTTCTCGTACTGCAAATTACACTCATCATATCTTTAAGGTCTGCACACAGCAGAACTTGACTTCTTAAGGTGGTTCATAAGTATCCCCTCTGCCAACCCTCTTGGTCAAAAGATGTTGAATCCACATGTCTATTAGTGCTGGCATTATAGTATTCCTCCTGTACTTCCCCTCTCCACACCTACTGTAAGTATGCGGTAACTATCTATTACACCTTCTCCCCTACTTTGCTGCATACATATGGATTCAACACCAACAGCACCACGTGAATTCACAAACTGACTTCCGCGTGTATTCTTATACATACATACATGCATTTTTATATACACACAAATACATACATACACACATACAAACTTATGTACATACATACGTATATACATATATGCATGCATACATTCATACATAAAGGGCAGATGGAAGGATCACTGAGACAGATGAAGAGATTCGTAAAGAATTAAACAAGGAATATCATTCTGTAATTACAGTGAAAAATACTTCCTAAGAGATCATGGGCTGGTATTAGAGAACATCATCTTTTCAGTTACAGAGGTATGCAAAGCACTAATGGAGTTAGATTTTCCATAAAGCTATAGGTCCTGATGACTTATCTTCTTAAGTACTTAAGAAATGCGCTACTCCAATATTGGTGGTGCTCTGCATCATAATTGAAAAATCGCTGGAAACTGGGGAGATTCAAGGATGCTGGAAAAAGCGTACAAGGTACCTATCTTCAAAAATGGAAGGAGAGATACAGCTCTATACAATATGCCTGTTTCCTTGATCAGTATAGTTTGTAAAGTTGTGGAGAAAGTAAGTACTCTTCACTTGGAATCCTTCAACTTTTTTGTCAGTGAGAAACCATGGTTTCAGAGAAGGCAGATCAACAGTAACAAACTTATTAGAATTTCATGATGAAGTAAGCCAGATCTTACAGGAAAGAGATGGCTGGATGGATTGTGTTGCCTTTGATTTTCAGAAGGTATTTGATACAATCCCACAAGAGATACTTATTAAGAAGCCAAAAGTCAAGGCAAGAATAGGTGGAATTGTCTTGGAATGGATAAAAACTTACTTAGAAGGAAGGGAACAAAGTGTTAGAGTAAGACGCTCAGTGTCTGATTGGGGTTCCTCAGGGTTCAGTTTTAGGGCCCTTTTTTTGTTCCTTGTGTACGTAAATGACCTACCAGAGTTTGTAAATTCATTCTTGAATATGTTTGGAGATGATGTGAAGATTGTGAGAAAGTAAGAGACGAGAACAGTGGTACAGAACTTCAGGAAGACCTAAATAGTCTGCATAAGTGGTCAGAAAAGTGGCCAATGAAATTCAATTCTTCAAAATGCAATGAGAATGGGTACAAATGTAAGAAGACTCAAACCTGGATATTCAATTACAGGTGCAGACCTTCAAAGGATGAAGAATGAGAGAGATCTAGGAGTAAACATACTGGTGGATTTGTCTCTAGAAATGCATATAAATGGCATAATAAGGGCTGTATATGCATTCTTAGCAAATGTAAGGGTAGCCTCCAGATATATGGACAAGGATATGTTTCAGATTTATTTATGTAACTTATATGAGGCCAAAGCTTAAGTATGCAGCACCCTTTTGGAGTCCGCACTTGAAAAAGCATATAAATAAGATGGAAAAAGTTCAGAGACATGCCACGAAACTGGTGCCAAATATACACAATCTCAGTTTTTTGACTGAGGGTATTAGACTTACCATCACTCGAAGCTAAAAGAATGAGGGGGGATATGGTGATGGATTTTTCATGTTTTGGACAGAGTGGATAGGGATAGATATTCTGCTATGGCTGGCTCTAGAAAGAGTTCAAAGTTTGAAGATCTGTAAGAAAACTTTTCTGCAGGATATAAGAAAGTACAACTTTTTTTAGTGTAAGAATAGTTGATGAAGACTGGAATTCGCTAAACGAGGAGGTAGTTAATGCTAACTCGATTTGTAGTTTTAGGGACAAATATAGTAAGTATCTTTCCCATAAGCACAATTAGGTAATTACAATAAGATAATTACATACAGAATAAATATGGGAGATGTGGTAAGAGCTCCTAGATATCTCCAAAGTTTTGATAGAGTTGCTAGGAAGCAATACAGTACTCTTGATATGGAGGCTCTAGAACCAAAAATCACATTTTTTTTTTTTTTATGAGTGTGACCCCGGGCCAGGCAGAAACTGCACTCATCAATAAAGGCCCAGGCACGAGAAAATACCAAAACGAAGGAAAAGAAAAAGGTTAAGGACAAGGCAGAGATGAGGAAATGTCACACAAAGGAACACAACAGACAGAAAAAAACAGTCAAAGTACAGAGGACCCAGAGATATGGAAGACTAGGCTCTGAGATGACGATAGATCTGCTTTTTGAAGGATGAAAGGTCATAAGAATTAGGAAAGACAGAAGGAGGAAGAGAGTTCCAGAGTCTGGAGGTAGATGGGAAGAAGCAGTCGCTGCACCTACCAATCTGCGAGCTACAAATCTCCACACAGTATCTGTGAGATGAGGCCGCTTGGCAAGTGTTATGCGGCCTCAGCAGTGGGGGAGGGATGCAACTCGCCAACTCATCAGAGCAGCGATGGAAATAGTAGTGATAGAAAAGCGAAAGGGAAGATACCTTACTGCGATGAGAGAGAGAATCCAGATTTGAAGTAAGAGAAGGAACATTAATGAGTCTGACTGCCTTAGATTCAACCCTATGAAGAAGATAAGTATAAGAAGAAGCACCCCAGATGTGTGAGCAGTATTCTAAGCAGCGACGGATAAAACCTTTGTAAAATTTAAGTAACTGCAAAGAGGAAAAGCAATGACAGAAACGAAACAAATCCCCAATTTTTTGGATGAAGATTTAGATATTTGGATTATGTGATTCCTCCAAGACAAGTTAGAGGCTATTTGGATTCCTAATATGTTGATAGAGTTAAGAGGGTAAATTTTATTAGTTTCGAAGATGATAGGGTTATCAGGAGGAGAAGAAGATGAAGAGATAGCCAGAAACTGTGTCTTGGAGGCATTGAATTTAACTAAATTTTGAGTGCCCCACTCAGATACTCTCTGCAAATTGGAGTTAAGAGTAGAAGAGTGATACGAGACTGATTACGAGTGACAGATGAAGGTTGTAAAGAAAAAGCAAAGGAAAAGTGAAGGGTAGAATCATCAGCAAAGGCATGAAGAAGAGAGGAAGATGGGGATTGTAGAAGATCATTGATGAAAAGAAAGAACAGAGTAGGTGAAAGAACAGAGCCCTGTGGAACACCACTGGTAACAGAGAAAGGGCTAGATGACGCGCCATCAACAACTACAGATATAAAACGGTCAGTAAGGAAACTGGAAATCAGAGAACAGAAAGAAGGGTTAGAGCCATAGGCAGGGAGTTTGGCCAACAGAGCCTTGTGCCAGACTCTGTCAAAAGCCTTAGAGATATCAAGGGCGACGACAAAGGATTCCCCATAGTTCCTCAGAGAAGATGACCATACATGAGTAAGATAGGACAGGAGATCACCAGTGGATCTTGCCTTGCGGAAGCTGTACTGGTGATCGGAGATAAGTGAGTTAGATCAAGGCGTTTTAGGAAGTGAGAATTGAGAAAAGTTTAGAAAACATTAGCAATAGAGGAGGTTAAGGCAATAGGTCAGTAGTTAGAAGGAATAGTGGTCACCCTTCTTAGGAACAGGTTGAACTAGAGCATGCTTCCAAGATGAAGGACAGATACTGGTTGACAGAATGAGGCGAAAAAGACGGCAAAGCACGGGAGCCAGTTCATCTGTAAACTCCTTAAGGAACTTCGCAGGGATACCATCGGGACCAGATGCCTTGTTCGTCTTTAGCGAGCGAAGAACCTTATGAACTTTGTGTGAAGAAAGGATAAGGGAAGGCATAGGGTTAGAAGGGTAAAGATTGAGGAACAGGTATACTGAAATCGTTTATAGAAGAGTTGGCAGAAAAATGAGAGCCAAAGAGAGTGGCTTTGTCAGTGGGAGAGCAAGCTATAGAACCACCAGAACGAATGAGAGGGGGAAAGCTTGAGTTACAGAAGTTTTTGGAGAGGTTTTTGGCTAAGGACCAGAAGCATTTGTCAGTGAGAGAGGAGTTAAGATCATCAACTTTCCTTCTTACAAAGGAAGCCTTAGACCTTCGAATTTGAGCAGCACAGCAATTCCTAGCTATAATAAAAGCAGAGCGAGTTAAATCGGAAGGAGAGGCTTGGTAAGATTGGTGAGCCCGATTCCTAGCCAGGATAGCCATGGAGCAGGCAAGGTCAAACCAAGGTTTAGGGAGAGAGAAAGTTTTTGTAGAAGAGGGGATGTACGCCTCCATTCCCGCGGTCATGATCTCGGTAACTTTTAGAGCTACCTGATCAGGGTTGCGGGATCGAAAGCAGTAGTCATCCCATGGGAAGTCGAAGACAATGTTACGCAAATTTTCATGATGGGTATGCTCAAAAGTGCCAAAGGTGGCGCTGAGTAGGAGGGATTGGTGGTGGGGGAGCAAAAATGGAAGAGACTGAGATCATAGAGTGGTCATTTACCAAGAGGGGAAAGCACAAAATAAGAGTAGTTTGAAGGGTTAGAAGTAAAAAAAATAGGTCAAGAGTGTGTGCAGCATGTTCGTGACGGTCAGGAACGCGAGTAGGATGTTTGATAATTTGCTCCAGATCATGAGTAATAGAGAAAGCAAGAGAAGAGTGAAGCCACTCACTGTGGTGTACATTGAAGTCTCCAATGTAGAGAACTTCGGCATGTGGGTGAGAAGACAGCAGGGACTCATGGCACGAGGACAGACATTCAAAGAAAGACACCTCAGACACAAATTCGAATTTTCCTTCAGGTTTGACTTTTGTTTTTCTTTTTCTTTTTATCCTTAAATTACCATGGTCAAGTTTTTAAGTTAAGATGTGTGTTACCAGAAAAGAGATAAACTGACTTACTAAATAGCACTTATATGGAGATATAAAAATTCTGTGTGAAGCTTAATTAAAAGTTTTTCTCTTTTTTTTTCCTCTTTCTCGTCTTCTTTCTATATTCTGTGAGAGGGAGAACATAAAAATGATGCCATCTCTGTCCCAAACCTCTCCCATCCATGGGTCGGTAGGAGGGGTAGCCATTAGGAGACTTAAACAGAAAATCAAGAATTTAGAGGCAATGGTTATAAGCCTTGATGATAAAATTCGGAATATGGATGGAGAAATGAAAGAGAATGAAACACTCAGAGAGCAAATAAGATCTTTGGAGGAAGCAAATAAAGCACAAGAGCAGGAGAGAAAGGAACTAGAAAAAAGAATAAAGAAACTGGAAGGGGAAAAGAGTCAACTAGAATCTAGAATTTCTAAACAAGAAGATAAAATCAAACAGCTGAATGACAACCTAAAGGAATTAGATGTTAGTTCACTGCTCTCTTCTGAGAGAGACGAGATTGCTGCTTGGAATGTCCAGATTAAGGAAAACATTGAACAGTTCAGAAAAGAGTTCCAGGAGCTGAATATGGAAAATGATGCCATGAAAACTTCCTTTGCTGATGCACTAAAGGGGAATGTGGCAGTAAAAGAGGCTGTAAAGGTGGTGGCACTGGAAAACATACAAACAGTTGACTATAAAGAGACAGTAATCGAAAAAATGAAAGACGTTGTGATGGAAAGGGCAAACCCACTCATCACACAGGCACTTGATAAGGAGAAGACAGTGGTAATCTCAGGCATAAGCGAATCCCAGGAGCCAACATGGCAGGGGAGACTTGAAGAAAATAAAGCTAGGGTTGTAGACCTAATAAGAAAGCTTGGAGTAGTTTGTGGTCCTGAGGATATTGTAAACATACACCAACTAGGTAAATATTCGAGGGAAGGAAAGCCGAGACCAACAAAAGTAACCTTTGAGAGAGGGGAAACATGTAGGGAAATATTGTTGAGAGAAAAAAGTCTAAAAGACCTTCAAGAATTCAAAGAAGTGTTCATTAGACGATACAGAACACAGGAAGAGATGGGAAAGATCAAAAACTTGTTGCAAGAGGCAAGAAGGTTAAATGATGAAAGAAATGAAGAACAGAAGAAAAATTTTCGTTACAGAGTTCTTCCAGACAAAGGGGAGATAAAGAAGATAATGACAGAAGATCAGGGGATGGGGCCTCATTAAGATTGTTATACACAAATGCTGATGGATTAGCTGGTAAGGCAGTAGAATTAAAAGATAGGATTCACAACAGTAAGGCAGATATAGTAGCAATTACAGAGACTAAGTTGAGTGAGGACATAAACAGTGTCACAGTTTTTCCTAAGGGCTTCAGAATACTAAGGGTTGAAAGATCTGAGAGGACTGGTGGAGGGATAGCACTGCTCATAAGTGAAAGGATTCAAGTTGAAGAAATAAACTTGGCTATAGAAAGTGAGTTCAAGGAATTTCTTGTTGCTCGCATAAATACTGGGTCAGAGAGCATTATAATAACTGTTGTATACAACCCATCAAGGGACCAAAATAGGCTTGAAGTTTATGAGGAAAGTCATATAGGTACTATTGAAGTCATAAACTCAGTTGTTAACATGGCACGGGAAAAAATGTAGGATTTTGATTATGGGAGACTTTAATCATAAAGAGATAGATTGGATAAATCTTGACCCACACAGTGGTGAGGACTCATTCGGGGCAAGATTCCTAGATTGCGTACAAGGGAATTTCCTACACCAACATGTAATGGAACCAACGAGGGCCAGGGGTGGGGATGAGCCATCACTACTTGATCTAGTGTTCACAGATAATGTGTTGGATATTGAAAAAATTGAGTATGAACCACCAATTGGAAAGAGTGACCACTGTGTGTTGTTGATGGAGTATATCATTGAAGATATTCTTCCTGAGAGTAGAGGCACTGAGGACATGAGGAGGAACTATCCGAAAGGAGATTACATCAAAATGAATGAGCTTTTTGCAGTTATTGACTGGAGAACCTTATTTTACAACAAATCTGTACAAGAAATGTATGACATCTTTTGTGAGAAATATGGGAAGATAGTAGATTGCTGCATACCTGTCACCAAAGTAGGTGTATTTATGGGAAAGAGCCCAAAGCTCGTATCTTCCCGTCTCCTGATCGGTTCCATTTTATACTTAGTGATACTTATCATACCTGTCCTTAGAACTATGGATTGAGATTGCATTAACTACCTCCTCGCTTAGCCAATTCCAATTATCAACTACTCTTACACTGAAAAAGTATTTCCTTACATCCTGCAAAGAAATTTTCTTACGAAGCTTCAAACTATGACCTCTAGTTCTAGAGCCAGCCATATCAAAATATTGATCCCTATCCACTCTATCATAACCATGAAGGAATTTAAAGACTGTCACCATATCCCCCCTCACTCTTCTAGCTTCGAGTGATGGTAAGTTTAATTCCCTCAGCCTCTCATCATAACTGAGATTGCGTATTTCTGGCACCAGTTTCGTGGCATGTCTTTGAACTTTTTCAAGCTTAGTTATGTGCTTTTCAAGTGTGGATTCCAAAAGGGGGCTGCATATTCGAGTTTTGGCCTCACATAGGTTACATAAATATTTCTGAACATTTCCTTGTCCATGTGCCTGAAGACTACCCTTACATTTTATAAGAATGCATATGCTGCCCTTACTATGCCATTTATATGTATTTCTGGAGACAAATCTGCCAGTATGTTTACTCCTAGATCTCTCTCATTTTCTGTCTCTTGAAGTTGTACTCCAGCCACCGAGTAGTCAAGCTTGGGCCTTCTTGCACTTGTACCCATTCTCATTACCTTACATTTTGAAGTATTGAATTTCATTAGCCACTTTTCTGACCACTCATGCAGATTTTTTAGATCTTCCTGAAGTTCTCTACCATTGTTCTCGTTTTTTACTTTCTTCACAATCTTTGCATCATCTGCAAACATATTCATGAATGAATTTACAGACTCTGGTAGGTCATTTACATATACAAGGAACAAAAGTGGCCCTAAAACTGAACCCTGTGGAACTCCACTACTAACTCTTCTCCATTCAGACACTGAGTGTCTTACTCTAACCCTCTGTTCCCTTCCATCTAAGTAAGTTTTTATCCATTCCAAATCATTTCCACCTATTCTAGCCATTGCTTGCAGCTTCCTAATAAGTCTCCCATGTGGAACAGTGTCAAACGCTTTCTGGAAGTCTAGGAATATGCAATCTGCCCAGCCCTCTCTTTCCTGTAAGATTCGGCTTACCTCATCATAGAATTCTAATAAGTTTGTTACTGTTGATCTACCTTCTCTGAAGCCATGTTGCCTCACTGACAAAAAGTTGAAGGATTCCAAGTGAAGAGAGATATGTTTCCTTAGTAGTTTCTCCATAACTTTGCAAACTATGCTGGTCAAGGAAACTGGTCTATAGTTCAGAGCCGTATCCCTCCTTCCTTTTTTGAAGATAGGTTTCACATTTGCTTGTTTCCAGCATCTTGGAATCTCCCCTGACTCCAGTGACTTTTTAAATATGATACTTAGTGCCACTGATATTGAGTTTGCGCATTTTTTAAGCACATGAGGGGATATGTCATCAGGACCTATAGCTTTATGAATGCCTAAATCCATCAGCGCTTTGCATACCTCTTTGGCTGTAAGGTTGATGTTCTCTAATACCGGCCCTTGAGCTTCTATCTCTGCAATCTGAGGGGGTGGGGTATTTTCTACTGTAAATACTGACTGAAACTCCTTGTTCAATTCTTTGCAGATCTCTTCATCCATCTCAGTGATGCTTCCATCCGCTCTTTTTAGCCTTAAAACCTGTTCTTTTACCTTCAGTTTTCCTCTGATAAAGCTGTGGAAAAGCTTGGGATTTTCTTTAGCCTTCCTGGTGATGTCCCTCTCATAGTCTCTCTCTGCCTCTCTCCTTTTACTGAGGTAGTCATTTCTTGCTCTTTTGTAGGTTTGCCAGGCATTTATGTTTTTTCTCCTCCTATACCTTTTCCAGCATTTGTCTCTTCACTCCTTAGCTCTTTTACACCCATTATCGAACCATTTCTCTCTGGCATGAATTACACCTACTTTGGTGACAGGTATGCAGCAATCTACTATCTTCCCATATTTCTCACAAAAGATGTCATACATTTCTTGTACAGATTTGTTGTAAAATAAGGTTCTCCAGTCAATAACTGCAAAAAGTTCATTCATTTTGATGTAATCTTCTTTCGGATAGTTCCTCCTCATGTCCTCAGTGCCTCTACTCTCAGGCAGAATATCTTCAATGATATACTCCATCAACAACACACAGTGGTCACTCTTTCCAATTGGTGGTTCATACTCAATTTTTTCAATATCCAACACATTATCTGTGAATACTAGATCAAGTAGTGATGGCTCATCCCCACCCCTGGCCCTCGTTGGTTCCATTACATGTTGGTGTAGGAAATTCCCTTGTACGCAATCTAGGAATCTTGCCCCGAATGAGTCCTCACCACTGTGTGGGTCAAGATTTATCCAATCTATCTCTTTATGATTAAAATCTCCCATAATCAAAATCCTACATTTTTTTTCCCGTGCCATGTTAACAACTGAGTTTATGACTTCAATAGTACCTATATGACTTTCCTCATAAACTTCAAGCCTATTCTGGTTCCTTGGTGGGTTATATACAATAGTTATTATAATGCTCTCTGACCCAGTATTCATGCGAGCAACAAGAAATTCCTTGAACTCACTTTCTATAGCCAAGTTTATTTCTTCAACTTGAATCCTTTCACTTATGAGCAGTGCTATCCCTCAACCAGTCCTCTCAGATCTTTCAACCCTTAGTATTCTGAAGCCCTTAGGAAAAACTGTGACACTGTTTATGTCCTCACTCAACTTAGTCTCTGTAATTGCTACTATATCTGCCTTACTGTTGTGAATCCTATCTTTTAATTCTACTGTCTTACCAGCTAATCCATCAGCATTTGTGTATAACAATCTTAATGAGGCCCCATCCCCTGATCTTCTGTCATTATCTTCTTTATCTCCCCTTTGTCTGGGAGAACTCTGAAATGAACATTTTTCTTCTCTTCCTCATTTCTTTCCTCATTTAACCTTCTTGCCTCTTGCAACAAGTTTTTGATCTTTCCCATCTCTTCCTGTGTTCTGTATCGTCTGATGAACACGTCTTTGAATTCTTGAAGGTCTTTTAGACTTTTTTTTCTCAACAATATTTCCCTACATGTTTCCCCTCTCTCAAAGGTTACTTTTGTTGGTCTCGGCTTTCCTTCCCTCGAATATTTACCTAGTTGGTGTATGTTTACAATATCCTCAGGACCACAAACTACTCCACGCTTTCTTATCAGGTCTACAATCCTAGCTTTATTTTCTTCAAGTCTCCCCTGCCAAGTTGGCTCCTGGGATTCGCTTATGCCTGAGATTACCACTGTCTTCTCCTTATCAAGTGCCTGTTTGATGAGTGGGTATGCCCTTTCCATCACAACGTCTTTCATTTTTTCGATTACTGTCTCTTTATAGTCAACTGTTTGTATGTTTTCCAGTGCCACCACCTTTACAGCCTCTTTTACTGCCACATTCCCCTTTAGTGCATCAGCAAAGGAAGTTTTCATGGCATCATTTTCCATATTCAGCTCCTGGAACTCTTTTCTGAACTATTCAATGTTTTCCTTAATCTGGACATTCCAAGCAGCAATCTCGTCTCTCTCAGAAGAGAGCAGTGAACTAACATCTATTTCCTTTAGGTTGTCATTCAGCTGTTTGTTTTTATCTTCTTGTTTAGAAATTCTAGTTTCTAGTTGACTCTTTTCCCCTTCCAGCTTCTTTATTCTTTTTTCTAGTTCCTTTCTCTCCTGCCCTTGTGCTTTATTTGCTTCCTCCAAAGATCTTATTTGCTCTCTGAGTGTTTCATTCTCTTTCATTTCTCCATCCATATTCCGAATTTTTTCATCAAGGCTTATAACCATTGCCTCTAAATTCTTGATTTTCTGTTTAAGTCTCCTAATGGCTACCCCTCCTCCCGACCCATGGGTGGGAGAGGTTTGGGACAGAGATGGCCTCATTTTTATGTTCTCCCTCTCACAGAATATAGAAAGAAGAAGAGAAAGAGACAAAAAAGAGTGACTCAATTTATTTCTTTTCTGGTAACACATATCTTAACTTAAAAATTTGACTATGGTAATTTAAGGATACAAAGAAAAAGAAAAAAAATGCAACAAAACAAAAGTCAAACCTGAAGGAAAATTCAAATTTGTGTCTGAGGAGGCACCCACCTGTTTCTGCTATATATTCTTCCTAACTGATAAACTCACTTGCTAACCAAGATATGTTATCACAGGATTAGACTTTACATTTAACTCAATATATATACAAAATAAAAAAAATAGTAAAAGAGAAAGCTAAAAGAAAAGAAAAAAAATGAAGAAAATAAGACAGCTGTACTACTTGGCAACTTAACTCAGTACTGTTGACAGGTGTATAATTGGTATTTATTTAATTATTCAATTATTTTGAGTATCAGACTAACTAACAAGTTAATATAAGTGGGAAGGATACTGATTTTAACAATATATGGAACCACAGGATCAGGTAAACGGCTTAAGAGCTTTCCCCAGTTTACACAAAAAAATTAGGTAATATGATGTGATGGCTTCACCTCTGGCAACTCTTCTAAATTTCCTTTAAGGCAGAACAGGACAGCAGCTTCTCTCTCCCCTCACGAAAATGTTCTCAATTTTTTCCTTTAATATTTTGGACAGTCTCGTCATACAACAAATATAAGTTTTGTACTCACAATACTCTGCAGGATTTCAGAGTTAGGGAAATTATGGTAAAGTTTTCCACTAACCATCTAGTATAGATGTAGGCTTGTCGAAAGAACCGTCCTGAAGGAAGACTCAACCAGGAACTGTCTGGACCAGTCCTAGTTGCATCCTAATACCTTCAGTCGTAGTCTTTCAACGGGCGGTGGTGCCATGGCCAACCTACTAATCTTAAAGCTTTGTAAGAAAACTTAGGCTGGATGTAAGAAAGTACTCTTTTACTACAAGATTAAAAAAACTGGAATCTGCTCTGAAAGGAAATGGTTGGTAAATTCTTGATGCATACATAGTTCTAAGGAAAGGCAAAATACCATAAATGCGAGCAAATAAAAACTTATGGTAAATACATACATACACATTAAAAGTACTATTTACCCTATTACTGTACTTCTACTACTACTACCACCAATAATAATAATAATAATAATAATAATAATAATAATAATAATAAGTAAATCTGAAATTCCAAAGCCCTGACCCTACTAAAATTTTTAAAAAATAAATAAAATAAAAGATTCATGGGGAAAAGATGGAATTGATGAATGTCCTCTTCTAATAGCAAGTTACTGGCATGATTTGGGATGAAAAATATATTTTTTCATACTAATTTCATAAAGAAAACGACAAAGTAGATACATAAGTCATCTGATACTGTTAGCTTTCCTGGCGTATCTGTGGCCAGTGTCATGTCTAGAATGCTTACATCGAACATAGGGATATCTGATAGGGAGCTTTTCCAAAGCTGCTTAGCTAAGTAGCTAAGCAGGTCCAGAAAGTCTAAAGGTGATGTAGGACTCTGTACTCAAATTTTAATATTCTATACCTAGCATAGACTTTCCTGCATGTCAAATTAGAGGGAAGCAGCTTTGTACATAGCTGAGTTCCAGATTCAAAGCCTATTAAAGTGAAGAAAAAAATTGCAAACTGATATATTAAAACCATTCAAGTACTGTAGCCTTTGGAAATCTGAACAAATCAATAAAGTTGCTCATAACCTTTTTTTGAAGCCACGTTTAGATTTCCAGTACCCATAGTTTGATCTGTATGCACCGTTATCTTGGAGATTATCAATCTTGTTCTGTTTTGTAGGATAACAAGCCATTGGAGAGATTCACCCATCTGCATAAGGACCGCAGAGAGAGGAATGGGTCAAGACCAATCTCAGTTTGTGGAAGAAGAAAATCTAGGTGAATTCGACACCAGCGTACAAGCTCGTCCTCTTATCAGTACACGTGACTGGCCATACCACAGCACAGAGAAGCGTGATTGGTTATGCGAAGAAGATCAGTCAGAACAAGAGATTTCCGACAAAATGGATGGTAAGAATATAAAAAATTATGAGTTATTAAATCCCAATGCAGGACAAGTTGAGCGTCATAGCAGGAACAGGCTAATGAGTGGAGATCCGACTTGGAAACATTCTGAAACTGGGTTACATTATAGCAATGATGAAAGCGATTTTCAGTATGATTTTGATAGTGGGTTACAAACCAGAGAGCAAAGTGCTACACAATACGATCTAAAGAGCGGGTCTCACTGTGAATATTACAGTGAGCCTAATAGTGGTTTTCATGGTGAATTAAAGTCTGAGTATCAAAGTGAGATTGGAGTAAGGGATTTTAGTGGATACCCCATCCAGTCCTGCAAAAGGACTTTGCATTCTGCATGGAGCGATATCCGTAAAGTATCAGGTGAAAGTGTGTCAGAGTATGAATTACCAATCTCCGCTCTAGTTCATGTAGGTCAGCCAAGCACCTCTCAAACGAAACCTCCTCCTTTAGCAGAACGACGCAGCCCATTAGGGGCTTCTTATAGTGAGAGTAATATAAGTCAGAAGGGAACTGGAGGTTTTGACTTCAGTGAAGCTACAGACCACAATGAGGATTATGGCAAACCAGGAACACATTCGAGTACAAAATGTGGCATGATAAACCATCCTTATCATTTAAATAATTTGTCTTTTCTCGGTTCTAGTCACTTGTTTGATTCCAGAGACTCCATTGTTAGTCAACCTTCTTGTGCTAGTCTTGATTCAAAATTAACACATATATCAGGGAGTAGTAATACATATCACAGTAAATTACTCCCTCGTGACTTTTTTCTTGATGTTAGACAGGGAGGGAGGGGCTGCACATCTGCAACATCGACACCATTACAATCTCCACTCACATCTCCCCAATCACCTTCAGAGTCCAGACGACACTGGGATAGCAGCATATGGCCTGAGGTTGAGAAAGGCCTCCGCAGAAACCAAAGTGTTCCAGATGTACGATGTGCAAAAGTCACATATGACAAAAAGGCAAGGCGAAGTTCTTTGCAATGTGGACAAAGTTTACAAAGTATACAGAGTCCAAAATTGCAGAATTCTGATCGAGTAAAACGCCAAAAGATCATAGATGCTGTAACCCAACGCCTGTATCCAGGCAGTGGAACAGGACTCCAAAAGCAACTAAAAACATCAAAACATGTTCGAGACAAAAAGTCAAACACTGGTGAACGAGAATGTAACTGTCGTAAGAAGGCTGGGAGTGATCCTGTACTATCAACAATACAGAGTCAAGAATCAAGTACACCAAAGCAAACAAAGCAACTTACACATGGAATGTCATTAAGTTCGCATACATCACCTCGAATACAATATGACACAACCACTCCTCATTTTCAGTCCTTAATTAAGTTTCCTTCGGAAAGTCATTTAGCTAGTCTCAATCTCATGGATATGACTTCTTCACATACACCTAGGGTGATCTCACAGACTGAGAATTCTAATATAACGAAGCAAACAAGCAGACGACAAATTGATAAGCTGGATTCTCTAACTATAAAGGGTGAGCTTACGAATCAGCAAATAAAAGCAAAAAGACTATTTGATGAAAATAATACATCAGGATTCTTTAAAGAAAATAAAACATCAGTGACAGATACAATTAACAGATCATTTACAAAAAGTGGCAGTAAAGGAGGTGACAGGTCAGAGAAAACTTATTTAGGGAAAAGGAGCAACATAAAGCTAGACTTGGCAGCTACCTCAGATAAAGACAATACCAGGAAAAAAGTTTCAAATTCAGAGAACAGATTAAAGAGACAAGTTGCTCAAAGTGAAACAGATACAGAGGGAGATGAGAGAGTAAAAGTAGTTGATATTGAAAAAAGAGAGGTAGAGACAGCATGTAAAGACACTTCAGATGGACAAAATAAAGAAAGGAGAAAAATTCCTCTCACACCAGCCTTATGTCAGTTACAACGAGCTTTAATTTATTTAAATGATCCTGACAGATTTTCAGATGATAGTTTGGAACTCCCTATATTAGAAGGTGACTCTCTGTCACCCTTAGCATCTGGAGTTAGGCAACCACTTTTGGATAATGATGACGATGAAGATGATTATGCTGATGATGATGAATTATCAATAGGAGAAATAAGCAAAGATTCATTGGAGGACTGGGAAAGCACTGAAAGTGTACATAGCACACATAAAAGCAAACAGAATCTTCCCACTGTCAAAAGTACAAAAACGTCATATTCCCCAGTCAGAGAGACAAGTGAGATGCAGCATGCCCCCTGTTTCAGAGAGAGAGATGATATATTTATCAAAACTTTCTATAATTCTGCAAATTTACCTGATCTCACTGATTCATTAGAGATAGATGAAAAGTGTCCTTCGTTAAGTGATGAAAGTGATATACCTGTACCTGAATCAGACAGATCTAGTGGCCTTATTACCTGTAGATCACGGGAATCTGACTTCACTTCAGTAAAAAGGAAAGTGCCTTTACAAACACAACCTAATGTGCCTTCACATAATATACTATCACTTCCTAGATCAAGTCGCAGATCAGCAAGGGAGAGAGTACAGCAACATATAATAGATTCAAGCAGTTCAGACGAGAGTGATGTAGAATCTAAGAGACGCCCACGTTTCAAAAGGCGAAAATTAAAGAGAAGTTCATTACTTATGGAGAGTACGGATACCTTTGAATTGGGAACCAAATCAGACTCAACAGAGTACAAGTCCTTGAGGCTTTCTTCACCAGAAAGGGATAGAAATATAGATGAAAGAGCCTCAATAAGTACTCAAAGAGATAACAGTCTTTCAAAGACAAATCAAGATTTCTTATACAGAAACACCAGTAATGATAATTTTACTAGTATTAAACAACCATATTTAAAAAGTTCCAAAGAGCAGTATAGAACTGAAATTTCAGAGCATCACTTTACTTCTGAGATGCAAAAATATTCACCATGCGAAGATAATATCCTTCAACATGCAGATATTACAAGTCCCTCACATGTAGATACTGTGAATAAAGTGTTTCTGAAAGATTCTGGACATTGTGAATCATCCATAGCAAATGTAAAAGATACCATGCTCGTGTCCTCAACTTCAGAAAAAGGATTACTATCAGCAGCTAATAGAGAGTCATCACAAGAAGCAGTGACAGACTTGTTACAGGCTTCACCACATAAAGGTATGAGAAGCACTTCACCAACTTTAAGCATAAAAGACACAACAAGAGAATTGGAATCAAGATTGTCTTCAGAATCTAAAGCAGTGAGATCAGTAGTGGTTCAAATTCATAATGCATTACAGTGTACTGATAAGGAATTTTCTACAAAGACTGAAGCAATGGAAGACACAATAACTATAGGATCAGCACAGCCAAGAAGTGACAGTTCAACATTTCAAGAGTATGGCATTGCACAAGCAGAAGAAACATACTTGAAGAGTTCAAAACTTTCTGGAACTTCTGATATTATAAATTTGCAAACATCACTGAGAAATATCTCTCCTCAGGTTCAGAGAAGACCTTCAGAGATACATGAAACAAAAGACATTAACTCAAACCAGACTTCTGTCTTATCAGAGTTGAGTCCAGATGGATGTATTGGTGTAAATAAAGAAACAAATCAAAATGTTCCTTACACTGAATATACAGAAATGCAAAGTGAGCATTTTGAGATCATTCCTCAAACCTTACGGGACAACGGTGGCTTTTCATCAGAAGAATCCTGGAAGGACACCAGCACTGAAGACTGTGAGAGCTTTCAATTGCATGAAACTGATGATTACAACTTGGAAGGTAGTCATCATCGATCGAGCATGCAGTACCCAAATTACAATGACCCAAGTACTAGTTTTGCTGCTGTAAATGATCGAAATGAACCCTATTCGCATCCTGATTTCAGTGAAATAGCAGCAGCATTTACACCTAGAACTGCACAAAGGTTACTATATACAATTGTAGAATGCAGTGAAAATAGCCGATCAGAGGGAATGGCCTCTGAGTTATCTGAATTGGATGTCATACCATCGGACTGGCAGGATACTCAGAGTGAAAGTGGTGATGTGGGCAAAATGAGTTCACTAAGTGAGAACTTGAGTGAAATGGATGAAGAGATAGAAGAGAGTTATATAGAAGATATTAGTGAGAATTTAATAAGCTCTTCAGATGAGACAATGCTAGATACAGTGCGCCCAAAGGAAGATGACCCTCAGGACTCTCTGTCATGTCTATCAGATGATATTTTGGGAGACGGTAAGCCTTCCTTAGCCTCAGACGACTCCACAACAGATATTACATCGCCAATAGCAAGAACACTGTCCGGATCATTAGAATATATTTCAAGTTTACCTTTATCACCAGAATGCTTGCACAGAGAATTTACAGCTATCCCTCTATCTCCTGATATCATTATAAGAGATCTTAATTTGCCAGGAACTGTTAAAAGAAAACTAAATAAAATGAAGAGTGAATTAAAATCACCAGTAACTGAGGAAGTAGAAGAGACTACTAAAAGAAAAACTAAATATGCAGATAGTACAGAAACAGATGTTATTACTACGAAAGACCACATACAAAAAGTACCAATGTCATCAGAACAAGCTGCAATGAAAGATCAAGCAAGACAGCATGACCTAGAGAGCCTATACCAAGATAACTTATGTTTACAAAATGAAAGTGACAAGTATGTCACTAAGTCAGAAAAAACAGTAATTCTTCAGAGTCATGCAAGAAGTACCACACAGCATGATGTTTCAAAAGAATGTAATAGCATGTTTCAGAGCTCAGGTCTTATTAGATCCGTGTTTTACCCAGAGGCTCAATCTTATGATGAAGAGAAACCACGTGATATTCCATCGTTAAATTTAACTTCTGTTGGACATTATAAGGAATCATCAAGAGACAATAAAACAATTACATCAAAGAAAGGATCTGGTTCAATGAGTAATACTGATAACAGTTCAGTTCAAATTTTTACAAGTGATACATCTCATCTTCCAGATGATATTGATAAAGGAGAAAGCATTAATGCAAAAGAGAATGCTTCCCAAAGTCTTGAGAGTGGAACGGTAAAAGAATCATTAAAACTTTCATCCCCTTTAAGAGCCGGTAAGTGTCATTCTGACGAAAATGATAATCAGAACACACAATCAGACAACTCTAAGAATGGAAAAGCACAACTGGACAATTCTGATATGGATTTGCATCAAGCTATTTCAAGTTATCCTGTAACACACATCTTAGACACAGTACTACCAGTTGAGCAAAATATTCCTCAGTGTACAGAAACAATATTATCAAAACACCAGAAAGGACTCAAAGATATAATGAAAGAATGCAGTTACAGTGAAGCAACTGAATTAATATTGCCACCTAATGAAGAAAGAGACATCACTGATGCACCACTGTCTGCAACATTAGAAACTTTTCAAATAGATCCTATTGCATCAGAAATACTGACAAGTAACAAACCACACAATATTCTGCAAACACAATTAGCAACTGAAAGCCATATTTCTTTCACACTTGAAAATTCACTTAAGTATGAAGAACTTGTACCTTTAATATCACAAAAAGTATTAAAATCGGAAGAACCTATTTCTTCAACTTCACAAAATTTATCAACATCCGAAGAACCTGCTTGTTTAAAATTACAAAATTTACTAACTTATGAAGAGCCTGCTTCTTTAACACCACAAAATTTACTATTATCTGTAAAACTTGTGCCTTTAGCTTCACAATACTTACATACATCTGAAAGTACGGTTCCTTTAAAACCATTAATAGCAGTAACTTCTGAGAGACCTGCTCCTTTAACATCACAAGCTTTACAAACATCTGAAGGACATGCTCCTTTAATATCACAAGATTTACAAACATCCGAAGGACCTGTTTCTTTAACATCACAAGATTTACAAACATCCGAGAGAGATGTTACTTTAACACCACAAAATATACAAGGAAAATGTAATATGGAAATACAGGTTCCAATAACACCACAAAGTTTATCAGCCGAACCTTTCTCACTTGAAAAAATTGCTTCCCCATCGTCAAAACATTTACCAGGAGATATCGATATAGGTAGAAGCCAGGCTGGTTTAAAACCTCAAAAGCTAACAGAAGAAACTAATTCAGCTTTGACTTTAATATCACAACAAGAGAGGAATTCTGCATCAGAACCAGGTCTGTTACAAAGAATACATCAAGAGGTTCCCCAAATTCCGCAGAGTTTGGAAGATGAAAACGTTTCTTTCATACCACACAGTGATGCCACAATAATTAATGTTACCGAATGTATAGGTTCATCATTAATGCATCATTCCTTAGCAGACATTCAAATTACCAATAGGGAAAATTTTATACCTAGGCAGATTTCCCAAGTTAACACTGATGATGCAATGAAGTCTTCAGCTTCCAGTATTTCAGATAAAGTATCAGTGACCCACATACCTGTTTCAGTGGCATCAAGGAATTTATCAGTTGATGAGATTCTCTCTGAGAGCTCTGTTCATATAATTCCAAAACCAACATCAGAAGAGCAAAATATTATCCAACAGGTCTCTGCTACTGAGGAAAATTTTGTCATTACGTCTCCTCAGGCGATATTAGCTCATCAAACTACTATACCAGTGACAAGAGATAACTCATTACCAAAATCAAACAATCTTCAGATGACTACTGCCAATATATCACTTGCCCAAACTATTTCCCTCTTACCAATAGCTCACACTTCCCAAAACACTCAAGGAATGTCAGATAACATAAATATGGCTACAGCTTCTGAGCAGCAAATTATTTCTCCATATCCTAACGCCTGTCAATCATCTACTGTCCCAGAATACTATAGAACAATAACAACTACCAACAATATTTTGAAATTTCCTGTCATATCTCATAATACTCTGCCTGAAGATATAACAGAAGTAGCTACAGCTGTTGAAACACAAAGACAAGTCTCCAAGCAAGAAGATTCAAATATATTAGTGGCAGCTTTGGGTAATACTCTCATTACTCCTCTAAACGCTAATTTAGTGCAGTCAGGTATGACAGAGGCAGCTTCAGCTCTGGGGCAAATGGAATATGACCCAGAGGACAAGAAAATATCAAGCATTCAAGATTCAAAAAGAACAGTGACATATTCCAGCGCCTCTATGACATCCCAAAATACTTTTCCATACCCGTTTAAAACTGAAGCAACTAAGGCATCTGAGATCTACCAGTCCACACAACAGACTGTGAAAGAAGATCCTCATTTAAAAGCAAAACAAATTTCTGAAGACCAAAATACTCAGAGACTAGTTCCTTTAATACCTCAAAATACTTTGGTACACACAGATATTTCTGAGGTGGTTATAACATCAGAACCACAGTTATCATCAACCAACCAAATTAGCCCCAAAAATATCCAATATTCTTCTGGAAAAATTGCTCAGATGGCTGTAACTCAAGTTTCAAAAAATACTGCAGGGGAAACAAATATTCCACAAGTAGCTAATATATCAGAAATACAGATATTATTCACAAATATAAATAAGATTCCTTCAGCTAGTAGAGGAGAATTGTTACCATTAAAACCATCAACTGGTGCTATTCAGGAATCAATTCCCTCTACACCTCAAAACAATGCAGCAGAAACGGACGTACCAGATATGGTTACTGCACCAAGACTAACTGAAAAACTGGCTAATAAAGTTTCTAATCAAACATCCCAATTTCAAGCTTCTGGGGAATCAGGGAAGGAGAATACAGTCATTAAAAGACCTGTTCCTTCTACATCTCAAATTTTGTTGCCTGATGGAAAGAATGTGCCACAGTTTGCACTTTCAGAAAATCAGATATCTCATGTACAGACAGGTCCAGATAACTCATGTGGATATACGAAATCAGAACAATCTGTGCCTGAATCTCATCATTGTCAGGGACTCCAAAATACTTTGGTAGAGGGAGGTTATACAGAAGAAATAATGGCATTAGAAAACGAGAAAACTTTGACAGAGGTTGAGTGCATTCAATTAGATCCTGAATCAGTAAAATCACAGACAAACAGCAGTAATGATAAGATGCCAGAGACTCTTGAAGACGCAAGAAAACAATCAGGCAAAAGTGAAGTATCTAGAGCATTGCAAAACCAAAATTCTCTAATTAATGAAGTCTCTCAACCAGCTGCAAACATCACAGAATCAAATAATTCATTTGTTTACCCAGATGCATCCCAGAAAGGAGTTCCTTTAACACCTCAAAGTAGAATTTCAGAAACAAACCCAATAACCACAGCAGCATCTATTACCCTGTTTTCTGTAAACTCAAATCAAGATGTTCGTTTTGGAGAAATAACTCTGTTATCATCTCAAAATACAATGGCAGAAAGAGAGATACATGAAATGGCAAATGCAACTCAACAAAGAAAAGGTGCACTAAATCTCACTTCAAATCAGTGCTTTGGTGCGCAGGAACCAGAGGTACCAGCAATAGACAGCAAAGTTACTTATGATACAGAACCCGTACCAAGACAGAATCCTTCAGTGGAATCAGATGTAAGAGATGATGGTAAAGTGATACATATAGAAACATCGCATATGACAAATGACCCTAAAAAAAGAATTAACAATCTAGATACTAATGAGTCAAGGAAAGATGCTGACATTCCTCAGAAAACACTTCACCATTCAACTCTAGATATGTTAAAAGTAACAGAGATGAAAGAGGCAGCATATGAATTACAACAACATAACATGCAGTCAATTACTGATATAAGTCAGGCGGTTACCACTCCCGATAATCTGTCATCAGATTCTTTTAATGATGCCAGTGAGATGCAGAGAAAAATTATCTTTCCACCTGAATGTCCTTATGCAGAAACAGATACAACACAAGTAGATGATGCTGTATCAATGCAGACTTCAGTTTGTGATTATGTAATAAATGTGTCACAAGAAGCGTCCAGTATGTCTGAGGAAAAAGCACCTTTAAGTCAATTAAATGAACCAGACAAGGCAGTGGAGGAAGAAAGCTTGGAAATCCAAGATGACCATTATGCTACTCAGTTATCACAAATCTCTTTGGAAGCTGTTAGCACTGCTCAAAGAGTATGTTCTGCCACTCCTGAAACTGAAGTTGCAGAGACATATATGACAGCACTAAATCTACGGAAATCCGTGGCTTTAAGATCAGAGCAGACTAAAAGTGACATATTACTGACTGACTCTGTCAGCCATACTGTTCCTACAACAACAGACTATTTAATACCTCAGAATTCTTTAGCACATGCAGGAACAACATTAGTGGAGACAGTAGGGGATAATGTATGTTTGCCAAAAACTAATGATAACAATGACACAAGCACTGCAGAAAAAGGTAGCTCTGTGCCACACTATAACGAGAATGAACAGAGTACTGCCTTACCAGAAAATTCATCAGATTTAAGAGATATCAATCAAGCAAAAATAGCTTTTGTGCTAAAGAAAAACAATGCTGAAACAAGATGTGATTCAGGAGAAAATGAGGTGGATATTAGTAAAGATATAAAACAAGTAACTGTTAGATCACAAACAAGTTGTGATGATATTCCTAGTTCATTACAAAGAAGTGCATGTGCAGATAAAGATTCTACAAATATAGATGTTAGAGCACAAAATCTCACTGATGCTGTCACTTCAGGTTTAGTTCAGCCTCGCTCAGTTGCTAGTTTACAACAGCTGTCTGGTATAACAGATAGATTACAACAGCCATTTGGTGTAACAAACAGCTTACAGCAGCCATCTACTGTAACAGACCATTTGCAACGTCCATCTGGTGTAACAGGCAGCTTGCAACAGCTATCTGCTGTAAAAGGCAGTTTACAACAGCCATCTGGAGTAACAGACAGTTTACAACAGCCACCTGGTGTAACAGATAGTTTACAACAGCCATCTGGCGAAAAAGACAGTTTACAACAGCCATCTAGTGTAACAAACAGTTTACAACAGCCATACAGTGTAACAGACAGATTACAACCGCCATCTGATGAAACACACAGTTTACAAAAGCCAACTAGAGTAACAGACAGTTTACAACAGCCATATGGAGTAAAAGACAGCATACAAAAGCCATCTGGTGCAAAAGGCAGCTCACATCAGCCATCTGAAGTAACAGACACTTTACAACAGCCATTTGGTGCAACAGACAGTTTACAACAGTCACCTGGTATAACAGACAGTTTACAACAACCATCTGGTGTAACAACCAGTATACAACAGCCATCTGGTATAACAAACCGCTTACAGCAGCTATCCAGTGTAACAGACAGTTTACAACAGGTGTCTGGTGTAACAGACAGTTTACAACAGGTGTCTGGTGTAACAGACAGATTACAACTGCCATGTGGTGAAACAGACAGTTTACAACAGCCATCTAGTGTAACAGACAATTTACAACAGCCATCTGGTATAAAAGGCAGCTTACAAAAGCCATCTGGTGTAAAAGGCAGTTCACAACAGCCCTCTGAAGTAACAGACACTTTACAACAGCCAATTGGTGCAACAGACAGTTTACAACAGTCACCTGGTATAATAGACAGTTTACAACAACCATCTGGTGTAACAACCAGTTTACAACAGAAATCTGTTGTAACAGACACTTTACAGCAGCCATCTGGTGTAATAGACAGTTTACAACAGGTGTCTGGTGTAACAGACAGTTTACAACAGCCATTTAGTGTAACAGAGAGTTTACAAAATGTATCTGATGTAACAAACAGCTTACAACAGCTATCCAGTGTAAAAGACAGTTCACAACAGCCATCTAGCGTAACAAACAGTATACAACAGCCATATGGTGTAACAGACAGATTACAACTGCCATATGGTGAAACAGACAGTTTACAACAGCTATCTAGTGTAACAGACAGTTTACAACAGCAATCTGGTGTAAAAGACAACTTACAAAAGCCATCTGGCGTAAAAGGCACTTCACAACAGTCATCTGAAGTAACAGACACTTTACAGCAGCCATCTGGTGTAATAGGCAGTTTACAACAGCTGTCTGGGGTAACAGACAGTTTACAACAGCCATTTAGTGTAACAGACAGTTTACAAAACCTGTCTGGTGTAAAAAACAGCTTACGACAGCAACACAGGGTAACAGACAGTTTACAACAGCCATCTAGTGTAACAGATAGTTTACAACATCCATCTAATGTAACAAAGAGTTTACAACAGCCATATGCTGTAACAGACAGATTACAACCGCCATCTGGTGAAACAGACACTTTACAGCAGCCATCTGGTGTAATAGGCAGTTTACAACAGCTGTCTGGGGTAACAGAAAGTTTACAACAGCCATTTAGTGTAACAGACAGTTTACAAAATCTATCTGGTGTAAAAAACAGCTTACGACAGCAAGACAGTGTAACAGACAGTTTACAACAGCCATCTAGCGTAACAGATAGTTTACAACATCCATCTAATGTAACAAAGAGTTTACAACAGCCATATGCTGTAACAGACAGATTACCACCGCCATCTGGTGAAACAGACAGTTTACAACAGCTATCTGGTGTAAAAGGCAGTTCACAACAGCCATCTGAAGTAACAGACACTTTACAACAGCCATTTGGTGCAACAGACAGTTTACAACAGTCACCTGATATAACAGACAGTTTACAACTGCCATCTGGTGTAACAAGCAGTTTACAACAACCATCTGTTGTAACAGACACTTTACAACAGCTATCCAGTGTAACAGACAGTTTACAACAGCAATCTAGTGTAACAGACAGTTTACAACAGCCATCTACTTTAATAGACAATTTACAAAAACCATCTGGTGTAACAGACAACTTACACCAGAAATATTGTGTAAAAGGCAGTTTTCAACAGCTATATGAAGTAACAGAGAGTTTACAACAGCCATTTGGTGGAACAGACAGTTTACGGCAGGCATCTAGGGTAACAGACAGTTTTCAACAACCATCTAGCATAAAAGACAGCTTACAAAAGCCATCTGGTGTAAAAGGCAGTTCACAACAGCCATCTGAAGTAACAGACTCTATACAACAGCCATTTGGTGGAACAGACAGTTTACAACAGCCATCTAGTGTAACAGACAGTTTACAACAGCAATACAATGTAACAGACAGTTTACAAAATCCATCTGGTGTAACATACAATTTACAACAGACATGTGGAATAACTAACAGTTTACAACAGCCATCTTGTGTAACAGACAGTTTACAACAGCTATCTAGTGTAAAAGATAGTTTACAACATCCATCTGGTGTAACAGGCAGCTTACAACAGCCATCTGGTGTAAAAGGCAGTTTACAACAGACATCTTGTGTAACAGACAGTTTACAACAGCCATCTAGTGTAACAGATAGTTTACAACATCCATCTGTTGTAACAGGCAGCTTACATCAGCCATCTGGTGTAAAAGGCAGTTTACAACAGCCATCTGGAGTAACAGACAGCTTACAACAGCCATCTGGAGTAACAGACAGCTTACAACAGCCATCTGGTGCAACAGACAGATTACAACAGCCATCCGGTGAAACAGATAGTTTATACCACCCAACTGATATTAGTACAACAGACAGTTTACAACAGACATCTGTCATAACAGACAGCTTACAACAGTCATCTGGTGTAATATACATTTCACAACAGCCATCTGAAGTAACAGACACTTTACAACAGCGATTTGGCGCAACAAACAGTTTACAACAGCCACCTGGTATAACAGACAGTTTAAAACAGCCATCTGGTGTAACAACCAGTTTACAACAGCCATCTGTCGTAATAGACACTTTACAGCAGCTGTCTGGTGTAACAGACAGTTTACAACAGGTGTCTGGTGTAACAGACAGTTTACAACAGCCATCTAGTGTAACAGACACTTTAAAAAATCCATCTTGTGTAACAGACAGCCTACAACAGCTAGCCGGTGTAACAGAAAGTTTAGAACAGCCATCTAGTGTAATAGAATGTTTACAACAGCCATCTGGTGTAACAGACAGATTACAACAGGCATCTGGTGTAACAGACAGTTTACAGCAACCACCTTGTATAACAGAGAGTTTACAAAAGTCATCTGGTGTAACAGCCAGTTTACAAAAGCCATCTGGTGTAACAGACAATTCACAACATCCATCCAGTATAAGAGGCAGCTTACAACAGCCATCCAGTGTAACAGGCACTTTACAACAGCCATCTGGTGTAACAGACACTTTACAACAGCCATGTGGTGTAACAAACAGTTTACAACAGTCATCTGGGGTAACAGCAACTTTACAACAGCCTTCTAGTGTAACAGACAGTTTACAACATTCTTCTGGTGTAAGAGACAGCTTACAACAGCTGTCTGATTTAACAGACAGTTTACAAAAGCCATGTGCTGTAATAGAGACTTTACAACAGCCATTTGGAGTAACAGCCAGTTTACAACAACCATCTTGTGTAAGAGACAGTTTACAACACCCGTATGGTGTAACAGACAGTTTGCAACAGCCATCTGGTGTAACAGACAGTTTACAACAGCCATCTTGTGCAACAGATATAAGTACAGTTTTGCATAAATCAACATTTCCATCCATAACTTCAAAACATTTAGCAGCAAGCCCATTAAATATAAACTCCTCCTCTATGACAGGTAGCTTGAACAAAACGAATGATAGTCTCTCAAGTGAAAACGCTGCTAATATAAACCTAAAAACGCTGGAGCAACCTGCTGAAACAGTGTTTAAGATAGATCCTTCAAGTTTGACAGTGAGTAAGAATCTCTGTACAGTAAAAGATCCTACTAAACAATTAGTTCCCATCAGAGATTCACAAGTTTCTCAACATGATTTTCCTGAGGATTTACTTCAATTTGAACACAAGCTGGCAGAAATTCATTTTCCTTACAAAAATATTGCGGAAACTAATACTCACAAAAATCTAACAAATATTGTTAGCTCTACCGATAGAGCCTCAATTCTATTACATTCAAATTCCCTTGAAGAAGCTAAAATTTCAAGTGTTAATGCACTTCATTCACCAGTCACTTCTACACTTGAAATAAACATTTCTACAGAAGCTGCTCTTCTACCAAACCAGTTCACTAGTGAGATAAACGATAAGCCAAATGTTCAATATCATTTATACAATACTACAGCAAATGTTACAGATAAATCAGTAACTCCTGTACTATACTCATCTTGCATTTCATATGAAGATAACACTTCAGAACAAACAACGCATCTTTTGCACACTTCTCTAACAGATGCCTTCAAGGAAGCATCAAAACTTGCACATCACAGTAGTTTGGAAGATGTTGAAATTACGCAAGTAACTTCCATGACTACATCTTCCATATCCATGGTAAAGCAGTCTTCATCCAAGCAATCTCCAGTTAAAGATCCAGACAATTCAAGTACATCTCTTATTCCTGAAATATCTGATGTGTATTCAGAAACACCCACAAATGATGTAAGCATTTCGAAAGCATCTTCACACCAAAGCCCATTAGTGGGTGCTAACGTATCTGAGGATCCTATTCTTCATCTAAAAAATGGAGTATTAGAAGTTCAGTTAGCATATGCTTCTCAAGCTGAAGAAAATTCTGAAACAATGGAAGGTATTTGGTCCTCGGCAGCTGCTGAAATTGCAACAAAACCATCCACAGTACCTCATCAAGAATCTTTGAGAAAATCTGACACATCAAAAATGTTGCAACCATCATTTTACCATCAAAGTTCTTTAGGATCAGATAGTACCTCTCAACCTCAAGCATTAGATGAAAAATCTTATGAAAATACTGAAATTTCATTATGCAGTTCTTCATCTGAAGGAAAAGCTTTCCAACCATGTAAGTTTGTACATCAAGCTGCACTGGATGATGGTCAGTGTGAAGAAATTCTAACACGAAATCTGTCAGAAGTTTCTGTGGCAGAAGTCATATTGGAACAAGTGATACCTCAAATACAAACTGCAGCAATGACTGGAAATTCTCCAAAAGCAATTGCAGCTCTGCAACAGACCTCTTCAAGTGATGCAACTGGAATAAATGTTCCTATAAGGCATCCACCAAATCTCTCTAAAGCTGAAAATACTCCAGAACAGATAGAACTTTTGAAACAGATTTATAACACTGATGATAATGATTCAAAGGCAGCTAAATTTCAATATCAGAGCTCTTTGAGTGAAACTGACATATTGCAAGATTATACAGTAAATGTAACGTGCTCCTCCAGAACACAATGCAAAGCTGCTCTTTTACATCAGAGTAACAATACAATCAAAGATACATCTGCCACACCTGGTTCATTTGTTCCATCTCAGCAATATGAATTATCCAGTGGAAAGAATGAAAAGCATGTACTTCAAATGGAAGCAGTACCCTCTACAGCCCAGACAGCAATTTTAAAGAGTCCAGTACCATTCCAAAATGTTTCAGTCAGCCAGTCCCAAACTTCAGAATCAATAAGTTCTACACTAATTTCACCTCAGGCACAAAAAACAGAGGATCCTTTTGCTGTACTTCAGCTGCCTTTAGTACAGTCTACAGCCAGTAAAGATTTTACACCCAAAATATCACAAACGGAAATTGCTAAAACTACACCTCAAATGTCAATTGTACAGAGTATATCCAATGCACATTCTACACATCAAGTCCCAGTAATAAAAACAGAACTTGCTACATCAGACACAGTGTTACAATCATTGACAGCAGCACATCCTACACCTCTGAATTTACTGACTGAAAGAAAAATCACAACTCTTCCAACATCACTTAAAGAGTCTACAGCCCCTACACAAATGAGTGCAGCAAACAGATCCCAGACAGAAGTGGCACAAGTTGCATTAAGTACAATTGTTATGCAAGAATCTCAAGTTGATAGATCTTCCTCTCTGATAACACCATCTCTATCTGAGACCCAGAGTAAATTTTCTGAATCTGAGTCATATGGTGATAAATTTCAAGAATCAAGATTTCATTCAGTACAACCAAGAACCTTGCAAACAACCAGCAGCTCCGTAGTTCAAGAAGATCTTGGTTTGCCAGGGGCTATAGTTCCTGGAGAACAAGAAAAAACTCTTCATATGAGACAAGAACCAAACATTCATCTAGAACAGGCAACTCATTCACAACAGGAATTCACTGACCATACAGACCAGGAGTCAAATATGCTTGGGCCAGTAAGGCAAGTTTGTACAAAACAGGTTTCTTCAGACATGATTCAGGTATTGAATATGCATTCAAATCAGGTTTCAGCAGTTTCTGCAGAGCAGAAATTAATTATTCTAACTGATCAGCAACCAACAGCTCATACAGGCCAAGCTTCTCCTCTACATCGTACAGGAACACTTTCTGTACTGCATACAGATCACTTATCAGTGAAGCAAGAAGCATCACTTCATGCAATGCAGGAATCAATAAGTCATCTAGGAAAATTTCCAGTGACACAAACAGATGCTTCACAACTAACAACGAAGATACCATTACAACCTGTGGTGGACCAAGGAAACAGTAATCAAGAGTATTCTGTATCTGAAACTGCATGCACTGTCACAAAAGAGACATTATCCAGACTGGCACTGGAAAGCATAAAATTACAATCAGTAACTATTCCACAAACATTACAGGACATTAGTGTAATGGTAACACCTACTGCTCAACCTATACAAGCAATAATAAGTCAGGAATATACAAGCAGTTCTGACACTGTAAAGGAATCTATATCTGAGTTCACATCACCTTCCAATGTTATAATGAATGACAAGTCACAAAAGTTGATACCACAAGAACAGAGTTCAGTAGAAGTACCATTAACTCAATTCATGCATCCAACTGCAGAGCTCGAAAATATATCTTTCCCACCTCAGACAAACAGTTCCCTGCCGTTGGAAAGCAGTTATCAGACAGAACAAAAGAGTACTTTACAATCTGTGCCATCTTTTCAAAAGGATAGTAAGGTTTCTCAAGAGATGAGGTACTTCCAGCCTTCAACATCTCATGGTATCAGTGTATTGTCAGTGAAAACTCTACAGGAGGAATATGTAAATATTTCCACAGATACAGCATCTCAAAAAGGTCAGTGCAGTACAGGCCAAGAAGATGATTCACACAGCATTAGCACTTATCCAAAGGTAGACACACCTGCTCTTCAGCAGACAGAACAATGCGGTATTGTACAGTCATTACCTGTTGCTCAAACAGAACAGTGTAATGAAGTACTAGAATACAGATCTTCTGAGCATTACATATCACAAGCAATAAATTCAAATGACTTGCAACAAAGTAATATTATTCCTCAGACACTAAGTATACAAGAATCTCATACAAGTCCAGTCCTTCAAATGACACAGAATTATACAGAAACACATCATAGCACACAACACTTGGTAAACACCACTCAAATTTCACAAGAAAATAGTTTACAGTATTTACCTGTCCTCTCTCAGATAACCCAATTTCCTCAGGGAACTACTGATTCTCAGAATGCAATCAGTCAAACAGAAGAGATAAACAGTTTTCTGGACAATAGTTCCCACACACCTATTGTTGAGACGGCTGTAACAAATAATGCAGAAGTCCAACAAAAGACAGATACAGCACAGCTTAAGACTGTCATAGACAATTCACCTCAGTTAATCTCTACACGGTCAATAAGCACAACGAACTTGCAATTAAATTCAGCTCAAAACGAGAGGACATTAACTCAGGAAGTTAGCCGCAAGATTCGAGAAAATCATTCAAATTTAAATTTAGTTTCTCAGGCAGAAATGTTTGTTACAATGCAAGAAAACAGTGATGCTGAGATTCCTACATCTCACATTATCAATGCATTACAAAAAGAAAGCTCAGAGATTCTATCTATTGTTCAGACAGTGGATGGTAATGGTAAACAAGTGCCTCCTAATTCACAAACAGTTCCATCTAGTACAGTCAGAGTCAATTCCTTGATGCATACCCAAGCCCAAGCACAACAAATGCAAGAAACATCTACAACTGACTCAAATATACATAGCACTGATATGGACTTACCATCTTGTGTGACCAAGGAAGCAGGTCCATCTAAAATGGAATCTTCAACACAGGGACATATAATTGATGCAGGAGCTGTATGTAAAGATGAAGAAATTTCAGTCTACTTTTCCAAAGGCAATAATTCAGAAGTGCAGATGGATGCTATAACTGCAAAAACAAATAAAAACAATGACCACATAAAAAATATTACCAAAATAACGTCATTACAGGCTACATCTAAAGAGATAGCTACTGAGCAGGACACTAAGTCTATTCCTATTTTGAAGAGCAAAACTCCAAAAATATTCTCAGAAGGATCAGATTTAGTACATCCAAATCAAATAAATATAAACATTCCTTTGGTTATATCATCTCACGCTTCACAAGATATTAGTGATGGCATGAACAGAGAATTTAATGTACCAGACGACATTTCCATTAAAAATTTTCAGATTCCTGAAGTAAGTTTACAGTCTCAAAATGCTCTTCAAAGGAGAGACAAAGATGAACAAACAACATATGTATCGCCTCAGAATGATGGAGGAAATAGTGAATTACGCACAGCTAATGAGCTTTCACCTATTATGCCTAATGCTGTAGCCTCAGACCCCAAAGTTCAAAGTATACAACAGGAGGCAGAATCAATTGGTGACTTTATGATATCAAAATTAAATACAGCCTCTGTAATTGAAATTGGTGAAGAATTTACTGAGTCAGTTAATTTTGAACACAATGTATGTAAAGTCAGTCAAATTTTGGCAGAGAGAGAAAATAGAAATCAATATTCAGGAGAGAGTAAAATAAATAAAGCAATAACTTCACATATTTCTTCCAAAATAGAAGGAAACATGACTCAAGAGCTCCAAAATCTTAGCTTAACAAACTTAGAGATATATATTGACAGCAATAATGTAGCTCAAGTTTCTAAATCATCTGCAAAACATGACGTACCACAGAGGTTATTGAATATGGCAGAAACATCAAAATCATTCAGTAGCACATTGGTGCCAGATATTTCAGCTGAAGTCCCCAAACCAAGTACAGAATATATATCTATAATTCCCCCTTGCATGATACCCAGTGTGCAGGAAAAAAGACAAAATTCTAATGAAAAAACAAATGCCAATTCCCTTACATCAAACCGATCCTCTGATATTTCTCCAATAATTGATTCTGCCCAAGGCTCCTTAATAAGGGCTGAAATATCAGCTACTTGCCAATCTATCAAGTCTCAAAGAGAAGGGGAAGCTCAGAGCACACAAGAATTAGAGAGTGTAGAGCAAAATATATATAAGGCAGGAACATCAGTTGTTGAAATCCTTTCCCAAGTGTCAATGCTAGAAGATATTAAAAACGATGACAAACATATTGACGTAAAGTCATGTTCCATAGAGGAAAACACTGCCATATCCACAATAATTCCAGTTCCTGAAATTTCCTTGAACAAGGCAGACATATCAACAGGCACCATTTATGAAATGTCTCATAGAGGACTGGCAAGGCAAGATATGCATGATTTTATAAGAGCTGAAGCATTAACAGTAAAACAAGACAATCTACAACATGCTGATAATTTGGATGACAGCCTAATCCCACATTCTGACTTCAGTGCAGTAAAAACTTCTCAAGTGGATACAATTGAAGCATCAGAATTGGTGGCCAATATTCAAGCTTCTGATGTATCTAAGCCAACTGAAGAGATTGCAGAGCAAAATACAGGTGGTTATTCAAAGTTTTCGCTACCTAAAATACCTTCTCAAGAACTAATAAGTAAAAAAGAAATGTCATATGTTGCAACTTTTAAAGCACCTCAGTTGACGAAGGAGGATCAGATTGCAAGGGAATTTAAGGATGCTAAATCAGAAGCTGCTGGACAAGAAATACATGAAGCTTCCAAAGCTTCTACTCTAAGGAGAGCTTCAGAAAGTGCCATGCATTTTGAAGACCCATTGATGACTGTTATTTCTCCACTACCTTCAACAGAAATAAAAAATCAAGACTTTGCAGAGTTTATGAGAACCAATTCAGTGACTTCAGAACAAAACTCATCTTCAATTGCAAAAAGTAACATAGTATTTCCTAAAACAGCAATACAAAATCAAGACAGTTCTGAATTCATGACTACAGATCTATTACCTTTGGATCAAAATGCATCTGTAATTGCCAAAGATGAAGTATTTTCCCAGCAAAATCTTATAAGCATGGCAAAAACAGCAATGAGTCCATATGTGGCAATGCAATCTCAAGAAAGTCCAGTGTTTACAACATCAACTGATTCATTACCTCTGGTGAAAAATAATTCTGAAGCTGCCGCTTCTCAGAGTCTTTTAAGCAAGGATCAAACATCAGCACCATCTAAAATAGCAATGCTTAATCAAGAGCTTCCTGAGTTTATTAGAAGCGATTTGTTAAAGGTGGAGAAAATCACACTTGAAACTGCCAAGGGTAGCATGGTTTCCAAAAGCCATTTAAGCAAGGTTCAACCATCAATAGTACCTAAAATAGCACTACAAAATCAAAACATTCCTGAGTTTATGAGGACTGATTCATTAACTATGGAAGACGACACACCTGTAACTACCAGTAGTAGTGTACTTTCTTCTCAGGAGCAGAGAGCAATAGCATATAAAATACCATCAGAAAATCAAGAGATTCCATTCTTTACAAAATGTGATGCATTACCCTTGGAGAAAAACTTTTCAGAAGTTGCCAAGAGTCCTGCAGTTTCCTCTGAGAGTCTTTTAAGCAATGAACAAATATCATTACCACCTAAAGTAGCAATGCAAAATAAAGATACCCCTGGAAATATAAAGAGTGAGTCATTACTTCTGGAGAAAAAGTATGCTGAAGGTCAAAAGTGTACTGTAGTCTCTGAGAGTTTTTTAAGCGAGGTGCAAACATTAGCATCTCCTTATATAGAAAAGGAAAGTGAAGACATACCTGTGCAGAAAAGGATCGATTCATTAATTCAAGAGAAACACTCATACGACACTGCTTCTCAGAGTGTTTTCAGCAAGAATTATGCATCAGTACCACCTGAAATAACAATAAAAAATCAAGACACTTCTGAGTTTACAAGTACTATTTCATTAAATCTGGAGAAAAAGACAATTGCAGCTTCCAATAGTAATATAGATTCTCTGACACAAACAGGAATAACACTTAAAATAGCACACCAAACTCAAGGAACTCCTTTGTTTACAATAACTGATTCATTAACTCCAGAGGAAACAATATTTGACAATGCCAGGTGTGGTGCACTTTCTGCTCACAGTCTTTTAAGCAAAGAGCAGACAACAGAAACACCCAAAATAATTATACATAATCAAGACTCTCCTGAGTTTACAGAATCTAATTCATTAACTCTTGAGAAAAAGATATCTGCTATTGCCAATAATAGTGTAGTTTCTCAGAGTTCATTGGGCAAGGCACAAACAAGAATAGCACCTAAAACAGCAATACAAAATCAAGACAATTCGGAATTTATTAAAACTGATTCTTTAGCTCTGGAGCCAAACTTATCTGGAGTTGCCCAGAGTAGCATAGTGTCTCAGTGTCCCATAAGCAAGGCACAATCATCAATAGTTCCAACTTATAAAGTATCTCAAACAGCTGAAGAAAATCAAATGGATGGTACTGAAAGGGTTGAAAATCTAAAGAGAGACTGTCAGGTAAACCCTCAAAATGCCAAATTACTTGTGAGTGAACTACAAGCAGAAGAAAGGGCCACTCAGGAACATACTCACACTATGGCACTGAAGACACCAGTCCTGAGATCACAGCAAAGATCTACTTATGGTGATCAAACAGAAATTAAAAACTCTGAAATGCCACTTCCTTCAGTATATCTCTCTAAAACAGAGAACAAATTAACTCAGTTTAATACCTCCCCAAAGCAAAAATCTAATTTTACAACACATCCAAGAGAAAGCACAGATAGTCCACATGCAACTCTCAACAAAGACAGAAAGACCAGACAGGCACATGATATCAGCGAGCTTTACTCCAAAGGATCAAACAGTGGCTCAGACTTTCACAGTGATATTCCAGTTGACTATGCCTCTGAAGCTCAATTATCTGAAGACAATTCTGAAGATGTTTCAGTGGCTGAAGATGCTTTGCTAACATATATATCTGTTCAACATGATGATGATAATAATGATTTCAATAGAACATTCAGAGAGGATGAATACCTGCCAAAACAAACCAGAGATGATATTTCTTTAAGGAGTCAGACTGCAGATGTGGATAGCTTACAAAATCCGGCAGAAATTTTCAAATGCTTTGAGAAGAGAGGAGATTTTGGCTCACAAAATGTAAGGCTTACAAAACAGTCACAAGAATTAGAAGGACTTCCTAATGACTCACAAAAAGAAGATGTCATATATCCCTTGGTAAAAAAAATAGGAGTGGCTCAAGGCTTAGAAAAACAAGAAGTTGTTTTAAAGTGCACTCAGAAACAAAATGAAGGATCTTATGCTTTTGAAGAGGAAAAAGAAATTTCTCTTGACTTGCAAGAACAAGTAATAACCTCTACTGAACTGCATGCACAAGCAGGAAGTCCCACTTCAATAAGAAGTAAAACCACTGCATCTAGAACTTCAGATATAAATAAACCTGAAAGCTTCCAAGTTGATATATCACATCATGAGGCAAACAAACTCCCAACCCGCATATCTGGGTTAGAGAGGATTTCAATACCATTAGGAATACCATTTAATCAAATAACACAAAGCAATGAAGCTCCCAAGGAAGTACATCACTGGATTCCCATAAAACAATCAAGTGAGAATGAGAAACTAGAGACAGGCTTAGAAAGGAGTGAAATAAACACATTCAAAAATACATCACCAAGTGAAAGCAGTTTGCAAGAACAAGTCCATACACCAACTCATTCTGACACAAGGACACTTGCATCTTTACTAAGCACTTCAAATTCAATACCAAGAAAAAGTCAACCAGCACCAAAAACGAATTTTGCTAATATGCCAAAAACCGACATCCCCCAATCTGATGTGGCAGAATTGAAGAAAAATATATTTTCAAGAATAAATTTCAAGGATTCAGTGGCTTTACTAAAGAATAAGGAAACTACAGATGATGAAAGTGACATAACATTCATTCAATCAGGATGCTTAGATGTGAAAGTACAAAAACAAAGTCAAATTACATCTTCAGAGGGAAGAAGCAGTATTGCAAAAGAAAACAACAAGGAGCTGTTTTCCTCTTCACGCAAATCCAGCAAGGAAAACGAAAAAGATACACCTATTAGTTCTAAATTCACAAACATTAGTACAGCCACTCAAGAGATAGGTAGAGAATTTGTTCCAAAACTTCAAGCCATAGACACTGAATCTCAAAAACTGGCAGTGATGGAGGAGCTTCAAGAAGTGATACAATCAGAATCTACCAACAATACTCCAACTGTTTCCGTTCGAGCAGTGAAATCAAAAGTTGCTTTGAAAGCAGTAACAAACATAATACCAAAATGGAAAGACAGTATGAGACTTATTAAGGAATATAATAATAAGGAAAAGAAAGTTATTGATGCAAGAAGTAGCATTATTGAACACAAAGCACTTGAGACCGTAGATATTTTAAGTGATAACCTCTCAGGTTCATCCAGTGTGTGTCAAAATCAGGAAAACATCGAAATAGGAGTAGAAGTGCCTGTTTCTGCTTCTGCAATCAATCTTATAAGACAGAGTAAAGACAAAGACGTAATAATTCCAATGCAGAAAGGAAATGATAGTAATGATGAACATTCAGACTTTTTTTCTTCTGACCTTACAAGAAACAAAAGTGCGATGCATTCAAATATTTACACACACAGTTCCTCAGTATCTGGTAACAATAAACATCTTCCATCAGGTACTGAAAAACAAAAAGAACAGGGCAAATTAGAATTATCTGGAGACACAAAAGTGTCATCAGCTGATAGTGCGATGTCTTATCATTCACCAACTTCAGGGAAAAGGTATGACAAAACAAATGGTGAACCTTATAGTGTACAGCAAACACTGTCTCCTGAAAGTGAGATGTCTCTTTTATTGACACAGAGGAAGACATGTAGACAACCACAAGTAGATATACTAATGTCTCCCACATGGCATGGAACATTTGTAACTGAGCAAGAACATGGTAATGATGACTGGGGAGCATCTGATGAAAGTATCACTTTTGTATTTGTGTCTCCTGAAGATGACCAAGGATCTGGTAAAGTATTAGGTTTCAGTGATGATGGTTTCGATCGAAATTATGATGATTACACCCTCCTCTACAATAATAATTACATTAGAAATTCATCAAATTATCGCAGTTCCTCAGATCTGTCTCGAGCTGGTCTTATGCAACATGTTTACCCTTATAAACCTAACAATCAAAGACTTGTTCGAACATCATCGCTGGACAGTGCTGTGAGTGCTTTCAAGAAACTTAAAACAGCGAAGGCCAATTCTGAAATACAGAAGACTTGTAGCTTGCAAGACCTGACACAAGAATTGGAAGACATCTTAGAAAAGAGCAGATGCTCATCATCAGTAGACATGCCAAGAGAAGGAGAAAACATCAACAACTATTATCGAGACTTAGATACTTTAGTACAGACAAGTTCTCACACTGATAATTTAAGAATAAAGACCACAGGCAGTCGCTATCACGATAATAAAGACAGAGAATCCAAAGAGACAGAAGAAGCACAGGGAGATGATGAATCGACTCATGAAATGTTGAAAAATGAAAGATACTCATTTAGAGAGTATGTCACTCATAAGCCAAGTTTATATGCAACTTTGCCAGAAAATGCATCCTCTTGTGAAGAGGAAATTTTTCCAAGATCACCCTCACCAGTCCAGACATACGGTCAATCAACATGGGGAAATTTACAGAGGATGATTTTAGGGCGATCTTCCTCACCTACAACTAAATCCTCACCTCAGCTGCATAAACCTAAACAAACAGATAATCTTGGTAAAAAATCTGTTTCATGGACTGATTTACAAGGCTGTGGAGCTCTTGAGATTAATGTTCCAGACCAAATTGACACATATGACATGCATAAACCATCTCTCCCACATAGTGGGCAAATAAAATCAATAATGAAGAAGCCTAGTCTAGCCCCAATCGCTCCTATGCCACCTTTACCAGCAACACCTGGTTCACCACCTCGTTTACCAGTTTTAGCAACAAACTCAATGACACCATCTTCACAGTCAGGTCAAGATGCACCGTCTGAGGCATCTCTGAAATTTGAAGCCTATTCACATTGCAAAGAAACTTACACAAAAACAAGAACAGATAACAATGATAATTCTAAAGATGAAAATGCAAATGATGAACATCAAGATGACAGTGACAACAGTGATATCCCACTCCCTAGATCAAATTTAAGAGAAAAGTTTTCATTACTTAAAGATACAAACACGTGTGAAGAAATGCAAAATATATCTGTTGATGCTTACCCTAAATTTAACACCAAGAAGCAGGAGGATGTTGTGAGAGCAAATATTGACACTAATTCATCTAAAAACATAGCAGCTACAACATCCCATCTCATACCTAAAACAGCATCCCTAGAATGCATTAATATTGATGTATCAAAATCAGGTGTCAGTAATAAACAAATGCATTCTGACATTACTGGTGAAATGTCAAGCTCAGATGCTTCTATTCAGGGTCATCTGGAAGGAGATAGAGAAAACAGAGTGTGTAGTAATGACAACGAAATACCTAATAGCAAATCAGCATATATAGATGAGGTTTCAAATTCACATGCTACAAGAAAAATAACTTTGGAAGATTCAGTTAGTTCTTTAGCATCTTGTTCACACAACATAGCAGAATTACAACAACAATCAAATATATATAGAGAATTAGAGCAAATAAATGCTCCCAATGAGATACAGCAGAAAATGACCCAGGTGTACAGACATCAAAATGCGTTTTCCTCTGACAGAACTCCTGAAGATACAGTAATGCCAAGATCATCAGAAGGAATTTATTTTCCAGGCACTGCTCTGTCTAATAATGAAGCTATTTGTACTCCTAAACCTATATCTATAGAGAGTTCTTTAGCATCATACAGAAGTAGCAAATACGAAAAATCGATAAATTCTAATCCATATTTGAGTTTTTCTGACACAAATATTCCAGCAGTTGCATCACACACCGCATTAAATGGAAGACTAAGCTGTCACACTAGCATGCATAATACACTTAGATACAAAAGTGAAAGTGATATATACAGACATAAGTCATCTTCAGAGGAATACAGCAATGCAAGAGAGTCCACAGACAGTGAAAGCTTTAGATATCCAGAAGCACTTAATTCTGCATTAGCTCTGAATACATCGAGCAGATCTACATATAAACGAAGGAGCGATATGTTCTTATACTCAGACCTGGAAGAATCGAACACTCTCAGTGGAGTTTCAGATACATTTACCACACTTTCTAAAGTAATGAGAGAAGCTGGAACTTTACTAAAAACACTTTCAGAAACTTCTTTACAACTTAATGAGCACATTTTGAGGCCTGGGCAGAAAGTCTCCCTTCCACCTGTTGAAGAAGATATAAGACATGACAAAATGAACTCTGTTCCAGCATATATTAGAGATAGCAGGAGAGTGAGTGGAGGTGAAAAAATTGATAATGTTAAAAAGGGAGCTGACAGAAAAGGGCAAGATTTGATAACTAAGAGCATGGGAGAGGCTAAAAGAGATTATTATGAAGATATAAGCAGAGGGGATCACAGTGAAAGAACAAACAAGGCATCAGTTGGTGTTCAAACAGACAAAAGAAAATCAAAAAGAATAAGACCTTCAATTGTTCAGTACAGTTTTGACTCATCAAGTGACACTGAAAATGTAGGCAAAATGCAAGGTGAGAGTAACAGGGTGAGTAGGAGTAGCTACAACACAAAGTTTAGTGGGAATAGCAATAGAAGCAAATATACTAATCTTAACAATGATCAATATAAATTACAAAATCATCAGAGAAGCTCACAGTTGTCCTATGACTGGAGACATCCCCGTGATCCAAGCAGTAATGATTTCCCAATTATAAAAGGACACCCTTCATTCCAGGCAGCCAAAAAGAGCCATGAAAATTATTTATACTCATCATATTCACCTGACTCACCCACTATGAGAGAACTTAATTACTTAAGGCAAGAAAGAGATATAATGAAAGATGTTCCAAGCCAATATAATCAATCTAGTTTACATATTCCACAACACTTTAAAATTTCAAATAAGAGCTCATCTTCTGATTTAGATTCTCCTATATCTAGCTTAAAGACTAGTTTCCAGAATTTATCTCATTCAGCTCATACAGAGAGAAATATTGTAGCTGATTCTGAGACAGACATACACAAACTACGTGATATATCCAACCTGAAGCAGAACTGCAGTCCCAAATTAAGTGCTAACAGTGAAAGATACCTGGCTCTGTATCAAAAGAGATTAGAAGAATCATGTCTAAAACTGGAAGAAAGACTACAACTTAGTGCAAAGAGAAGGAAATTGAGAAGCCACATGCTTTCAAATAATCACAGCCATTTCCACGTAGATATGGCCAGAAGGGCTCTTCACAGCTCCTTAGATTTTGCTAAACTTCCTTTTGGAAGTAGAGAAGAAAATGGTGACATTACTCCATACCTATCAACAGCCTCTTTACCCATTGTTGAACCCCAAAGCCCAACTTACAACAACAAATACCAAAATAGGGAAACTAAAGACATCAAGATGCACATACGACAACAAAGCAATGATTCAATACCATGCTGTTGCATTTCACCACGACATCAGTCCAAACACAGTCACCTTTGCTCTACTCCTCATACCTACTCTTCCCATGCATATTGCCAGATCACAAGTCCCTCTAATTTGTGCTCCTCTCATACACAGTGCGAATCATCTCATCCTTACCCTTCACCTGATTTGCATAACGCACCTCCGTGCTTGACCTCACGCATAAAATTGTCATCACAACAGTGCAGGGATCAGCTCCTAAGTTTACGCAGACATTTAAGGAGTTCATCAGGTTTCGCAAGCTCATCTAGCAGCCTAGGAGAAAGCCCACCTGGAAGAGGATACAGAAGATTAGGAAGCTTAGGAGCCTACAGAGACCAAAAACAATCTGGTGGATTGGACATAACCAATATATTTGACATGCCATATTCTAGAGATCATACCGTATCACTCTCTTCCCTACCCATGATAGGCCATTCCAAATCCAAAACTGCGCCATGGAAGAGAAACATTTCAGGCTCATCAGTATCTGTTATGAGCGAAACTGAGGCAGAAAGAGAAAGCAGGTGGAACAGAAGTAGGCTTGATTCTGATTCTGATTCGGGAGCTGGGAGATCACTAAGTGGTACCAGTTTAAGAAACACTTACAAGTGAAGGATAAATTATTCAAATCTGGGCCAGTAAGAGGAAATATTTTAAGGTGTTATTGCCTAAAAAAGCTGAAAAATTATTTAAATGAAGATTTTTTCTTACGCATCCAATACAATCTGTGTGAAATACATAATTTTACTTCCAAGGCAGTATTGAATAATAAAGACGAGAGTAAATATTTAACAAGGACTTCTTCCTAATGCTAAAGGAATGTAGGCACTGAACTAGTCGTACAAGATGGAAAATTGTAAAACTTTCTCTCATAAGGTGTTTTTGCATAATAAAACAGAGGGATTAATCCTAACGAGGCCTTTTTGTTTACTTATATTTCCTATCTTCTAACTGCTACCTGATATCTGACTTATGATGGAGATCTCAGAATACTGATAAACGTACAAGAATTTTATGCCAAATATATCTGTGCCACATTTATTAATAGTACTGCTTTCAGAAATGTTTTTATTATTATTATAACTTTTAAATATTATCATAATTCACTCTTTCTATACTAAATACAGAGGGCCCACATCTTACGTGGTTTTAAATAGTGTGGTTTTGAACCAACACAGCTAAGAAATATATACAGTGATAAAAAAATTAAAACTATTTTCTAAAAAAGCATATTGTAAAAACTGTCGTACCATTTTTACTCAAATTTTCAATTGTATTAGGTCAAGTTTAAGTACAGTAAAGTGATCTATTGATGATTTGAATTAGAAAGGAGGTTGGGAATAGGTTATATGCAAAGGTTATATCTAAAGTACCTTAGGAATATTTGAGAAGGGTCTTTAACAGGCAGAATTATTTGGTTATGTGTGGTATGGTAAAACCAGATGATGTGGTGGAATCCACTGATCATGTAAGATGAGGGACAACATGTTTTCTTTTAAAGTACTCGATTGTGTTTTTACAAAGGTTCTCTATGTTTGGAGAGTTTAATATTGCTTTTATAAATAATATTAATGCCATCACTTTGCCCTGGAGAGGTTTTGTATATATTCGTAAGCGTCTTTTGTAATATTTATATATACTGGTACTTACGATGGTGTACTGAAATCATTCATTTGAAAGCAAATTATATATGGGTAAGTTCCTAAATTCCAAGTCTGTTATGGGCTGTCTTATTCACTAATATTAATTTTAGTACAGTATTTCATTAAAGTATAATGATACATTTATACGGTTAAGCATATTGTGCATTTTTTCATGTCTTTTACTCATTTTATTTATTTTACTGTTGCCAAACTGAAATGTGCAGAAGATGGACGGAGTCTTTCTATTTCTCATATGAACGTCTTCTTTCTAACTGCATGATAAATAATAAAAAACGATAAATTAACTGAGGCTGTGCCTCTATGTATGCAAAATACTAAATGTAGTACTGAAATAAAGAAAAAAGATAAAGACTTCCAGCTTCTATACATTTACCATAGGTTCTCTTTTATTCAGTTTTTTAATCTAGTTCCAGAATATATATATATATATATATATATATATATATATATATATATATATATATATATATATATATATATATATATATATATATATATATATATATATATATATATATATAAAATGTAAATCATGTGCCTCATTGTGTCTTCCAAAGATCGCCACTTTCCCTTCTGGGAAAAACTATTTACAGTAATTAACTTTATTAGCATGTATGATATACTAAAAAAAGAAAAGAAAAGTACAAAAACCTCTTCGGTCGGCTAATGGCACAGCGGGGTTTTATCGAACTCTCAGAGTAAATTGATATTCTAGTAGCGCTAATGGATTAGAGGCCATAAAAGAAGGGAGTTGTCGTTATTATTTCTATAAATGTCACATATTAAACATCCAGATAGAATATAGTTATTTAAAATAAAGCCACTAATATAACGGCAAGTACAAGCAGTTTAATATCTCTGTCAAATGGTGAAATAATTAGAAATGTATATAACAAAAAATATCTCCCAACAAATTATATCTCCGTTTCATTGTGTATGCTTTATATAACAAGTTATTTTTCAGTTTTATTATACATGCTTTATATAAGATTTTACTTATATCTTCAAGTCATCCTAGCCAGTTATCAGAGACTGACTGGGATATTGGGAGTAAAGATTATAATTCATTTTCTTGTACACAAAAATAATAACAGAATTAATAAAAAGTCAACGAGTAGAAAGCATGTCTTAAAATCTTTATAAGTGTTATTGAGAACATAGGTCAAAATATCCATAATAAAAGAAGCTTTAAAAAGATTGGTATTCACTTAATGTAAATCACACAAGAGTACATTTGATATTCCTAACATAGTAAAAATATACAGTGATATCTTGCAATAAGGGGCTAATGAAACATTATCAAGGAATAATAAAAATGAAGATGTGGCATTACTAATCTATGAATCTTGACTCCTTACAGAGGTAATAAGTTTATTATATTTCTTATGATAAGTATGAGGGATTATATTAAAATCCCTTCTGACACAAAGGTAAACATTTTGTGAAACACTATACTACTGACAGAATATCAGAAGTACACACAACTTTCTTCAACACTAAAACTAATAGATGTTAAACGCTAAACACTATATGAAAACTCATAATCATCATCATAAGTTCCAAAATACAAATTACTGTTATCACGAAAAACAAGATGAATTCCATTAATTTTCTTTGTAAGGGAAAGGCTTCCTCTTCCATTAACTTCATTCCAATAACAAAAAATTTGTTCCTAATGTCAATTCTCCACTAATGTTCCCCTCTTTTTTTTGGGGGGGAATATGAATGTGGGGCCCTGCAGAAAGATTTCCTAAATACAAATTGTTGCCTAATAGTTTTGTTTTTTAATGTGCATGATTTTTTAAAGAAAAGATTTAAGATTTGATATTAACTTAAAATTAAAAGGTCTATTATTACAAGATATCATAATATATATATATATATATATATATATATATATATATATATATATATATATATATATATATATATATATATATATATATATATATATATATATATATATATATATATATATATATATATATATATATATATAATGTATGAGTGTGAGTGTACGATTAAACAACATTACACATACAGCACTTTGTATTAATAAGAGCGTGCTCTAATATAGCCTACATACAACACATATAATGTACATGCTACATATGTACTATGGGTTGATACAATCTCACTAGTACATACTATATGTAAAATTATGTTATGTTATGTTATGGGAAATATATATACTGTACTGTATTTATTTATTTATTGAAATTCTGCTGTAATGTTTTGATTTAAATAAAATGGTCACAAATCTGAAACTCTTTGACATTCTCCTTGTGAAAATGACACATTAGGTAAGAAGTATTTCAACATCCTGCAATTCAATATCTCATAGAAGCCAACATGGTGGTCACAGCTGAACCAAATCATGAACGCAACAGGGTCACATCATAATCTGCCCATCTGAACCCCTTCCATCAGCTCTCTAGTGGCAAAAAAAAAAATAATAATAATAATAATTTCAAAATTTCTTAGCTCCTCTATCCTTGTTATTTCCAGTTGGGTCTTAAGACACAGAGGAAAAAAAGGATGCATTCTTTTTCCTCCCTTTAGCTGTCTTCTACAACGTGCAAATATTATGAAGAGGGAATATATTTCCACCATCACCAGGAATGGGATATCGATATTTTGGGTAAAAGTTTTCCTTGTAGGTTGTAAAACAGCCCAGAGATGTTGCCATAGTAACAAAAAGAACACTATCAACAGCCAATGAAGCTTTAAGGGTAACATATAATGTGAAATTCTTACCCTTTTTTCATCTGTTTGAGAAGATATCCACTAGGATGAACTTAATGAATAGAAAAAAAATTTGATTACCAAACAAAACCTTAAAAAACTTGATCTATTCTAACCAAGCCATTAGTAATATATATAACTCAAACTACAGGTGTGTTATACATTGGCAATTAAGTTAAATCCATTATGAAAGGGATCCGTGAAAAACTTTTTACAGTTTCTACTATTACTCGCAAATGCTTCTTCAACATCAGTTATTCATAAGCAAAGAAAGTTGAATTGTAAACTGTGACACTATTAACATATGGTAAGCATAAATGTGTCAATTTGAAATTCCAGAGTTGGACGTTATACACATAAAAAAAAAAGTATTATCATGTCATCCTTCAAAAGACATATCTGTCAACATCCTAGTGTTCTCACAGGAAAAAGGTAAATCACCTATTGCTCTAGTTTAATAACAACCTAACGCACAAATCCTCTGCTTTGGGGCCTTGTGTATGAACAAGCTTCCCTCAAAGTACCATGTAAAGATCTAAGTACTAAGCTTTAATGCTTCTGATATTGATAAATAAAAGTAAATCAAGAGATTTAATCTCTATATTGGTAGCTGAAAAATATATTATATGAACTTAAAAAGAAATAGTAAGGATAAGAGTTTGGTACCCTAATTGTAATGCTTGTATATAAAACTCGAATGGTATCATGTGAAATTGTGTTCATTCAATCTGTAATGCACGGATTTCTCTCCTGATGCGATGAAAAACAAATAATTTTATAAAAATTAAGTATTATTGCACTAACATACCATATCCATGCCTACATCAACATCAAATATCCTTGGATATGCGTTACACATCTCTTATTATCCCTTCACATCTGACAAGTCACAACACTCCCATCTGTTTCTCTTTACTTTATGTTTTCTTCGTGCCCAGGCCCGATAAGGGATATTTTTTTTTTTGCCAGCCCTGGTGTCACAATAATTTAAAAAAATTCAGTGAACAGGACTCTTGGTTAAATCTAATAACTTTCCTCCAACATACAGCCTGAAGCACAATATCCTCACATTCAAAAACAGTGTAATAGGGAAATTTACCTTTGATAAGTATGAATAATGAAGACATCTAAAATCCATTAAGATGGTCTAGGATGAATTCAGTGAAGTCCCTTGTTTGAACTTCATATGCTCTGAAAGTTGAGAACTTGAATTACTTGAGTTATCATGGAGTTTGTGATAAATGTTTACTTTTACATCCCGGTTAGAAAAATATTTCAATATATTTATCAAATTAAGTAGGCTTAAGTTTGGTAAGTTTAGTTATGATTGTTCATTCCCAGTTATGAACGAGAAGATAATTGAAATTATTGTTTTCCAGTTGTTTTAGAGTTTTTCCGTGCTCTGTATTTTGTTTATCTATTACTGGGTATGTGAAAGTAAATACTGTACCAGTTTATGTTATATAAAATTCAAATGCTCTAACCACTGACTTACCACTAATTATATAGCTTGTAATACTTTCCCTTCCTTTAATATTCTTACCAATATTACTACAATACTGTACATAGTCAAAGGGAAATGTGAACAAGTTTTGTCCGACAGCAACAAATTCCAAAAACCTCTACTGGCTCCTGCAGAATCACAACATTAAACATTAGATTAAGTTTTTTTTATGCACCCCTCCATAGCTCATATTTATACCTCATCAAAAAGTAAATTTTTGACATATACAATATGTCTAATGCGTAAGTCAATCACTCCTGGAAAACTGTTGCACTGGTAAAAATCACACAAATAAATTTATTGTTACTTATTGAAATATGGCAGTCAAGTTAGTTCGTCATTGTTTGGTCATGAGAGTTGAGAGAAACCATCAATTCTCAAATGAACACCCAAATATACCCTTTTAAGATATTTAATCAACTCTCCTCATCTAATATTAAAGTAGCATTTAAGATTTGCTTTTTGCACCCATCTATAACTCGTATTTAAGCCTCATCAAATAGTAATTCTTTAATATATATATGTCAAAAACTCACGCCATCCACTCCTGGAAAACAGCTACAATGGTAAAAATCATGGAAATAAATTTATAATTAATTATGAAAAATAAGTAAAATCAGTGGATGTGAACAGCAAGCTGTGTTGAGAGGTGCCACCTCCGACTGGGCAGAAGTTCTAAGTGGGGTCCCACAGGGTAGTGTACTTGGCCTGGTACTTGTCCTTACCTACATAAACGACATTGTTTTTATCACTGACTCTTCCAGTGAACTTTTTGCTGACGATGCCAAACTCTTTCGGGCCATAAGAAGCCCGATCGATGCAATAGCTCTAAAAGATAATGTGAACAAGTTAGAAGACTGGAGCAAGAAACGGCTCTTGAAATTTAATGAAAATAAATGCAGCACTATACATTTTGGGCACACAAATCCTATGTACGTGTATACCTTAAATGACATATGTACGTGTATACCTTAAATGACATAAATATAAATGCTTCCAATGAAGAGAAAGATCATGGTGTATATGTATCTGACACCTTCAAGTTTGCAAGCCATATCTCAAAGATTGCAGCTAAAGCTAACTCCCTTGTGGGGCACATGAGGCACTCATTTATATATATGGACAATAATAATAATAATAATAATAATAAATCTTTATTTCCAAAGTACATGTTTAGGTGTATTTATAATTCCTTAATTCGTCCCCACTTGGAATACGCTGTTCAGAGTTGGTCCCCTTACCTAAAAAAAAGACATCAATATCCTTGAAAAAGCTCAAAGAAGAGCTACTGCTATAGTGCTAGAACTAAAAGAGCTACCTTATGAAGAAAAACTCAAGACCCTGGGTCTCACAACAATTGAGGATCGGAGAAATAGAGGTGACCTAATTAAGGTATTCAAAATAAATTGTGGACATACTGACACTGACTCGTCTCAATTCTTCTCGATCATCCAGGAAGGCCCAGGCATTACTACAAGAGGACACCAATTCAAATTGGCTGTTCCACATGTCCGAACAAACAAGAGGAAAAACTTCTTCAGGGTTCCTATCATCAAACATTGGAACAATTTACCAGCAGATGCTGTAAATGGTAATAGTGTAAATGCCTTTAAATCAAACTACGACAAGTTTATTAGACAAAATTTGAGCCGAAGCGCATGTGAGCTTTAAATTCCTAGACCCATGTATCTCTATTCGGTAAGGTAAGTGAGGGGTCACTGTATACTTGAGACGATACCAACACCACTAATACTTAGGTGAGCCATACTGCTGCAAAAACACACAACTTTACCCTATTTAGGTACTTAACTGACTAACATACTTAAACTAGGTTAAGTAAGGTTAGTAAGTTGGTTATGTGCCCTCCTCACAGAGTAAATTAACAAGCAGCATGGCTCACTTGAGTAATAGCGGTCAGTATCAGCTCTCAAGTAACAGATTACCAGGAGTGGGTTATGTGAATTTTATATATATATATATATATATATATATATATATATATATATATATATATATATATATATATATATATTATATATATATATATATATATATATATATATATATATATATATATATATATATATATATATATATATATATATATATGCTAAAGAATTACTGTGTGATGAGATATAAATGCCAGTTATGGAGTGCATAGGACGAATCTTAACAAAAGTTACACTGCAAATTGTAGATATGAAATCAGTAATAATACCACCACTATAGTTCCCCTAATAAGTGCTACACAACAGTACATACAAGGCAGGGAGAGGAAATACGCAAATAATTAAAACAAATCAGAGTATGCGATATAAACAACATACAGGGTGTCGAAAATGTCATACACCATTTTCAACCCAGTTTACAATTCACATACATTGTATATATAATTTTATATTGTGTAGGTGATAAAATTTAAATTACTAAAGAATATAACTTCTATTATCAATAAAACTTTAATACATTAAATTATAAAGAGGGAGAGAATAGAACGACACTTTTTGAGCACCCTGTATTGTTGTTGTTGACAGCGCTTCTTCTTTTTCTTCCTTGCGGCGAAAGCGAACACGGAAGCATGTAATAGGATACTAATTGGTAAGACCTATTGGAAAAGTGTGGTATTACCTGGTATTCTTATGAGAGGGGGAGTACTTGTCTGGAGTAAGAAGGAGCTTAAGAAAATGCAGTGGATAGATAATATGGTTTTGAAGCATATACTGGGAGCACCAGGATATATAGATGTAGAAGCATCACGAGGAGAAATAGGATGTTCCATGATGGAAGAGGGAGAGACATGAAAAATACAATAGGATATGCAAAACACATTTTAGAAGGAAAATATGAATTGCTACAAGAAATATTAACAGAGATGAAAGAGTCTAATAGGAAATATAAGTGGAGGGAGTAGTAGTAAGAAATATAGGAAGGAGGTAAATATCAGGGGAATGCAAAAAATTGAAGGAAATGAAAACAGGAAAATATTAAAAAGGATATCAGAAAATGGGGAGAAGAGAAGCGGAGAAGGTATATGGAGAGAAAATCTACCGAAAAAACAGAAGAATATAAAGGAAGAAGAAATTTATAATAACTCTTACAAAGCAATATTGATATTCAGCTGCAGGTCCAACTCGCTACAATTAAATTGGCGAAAAACATTCAGTGGAGAAGATGCAAAATGTGATATATGGGTATTGGAGAAGGAAGAAACATTGGAACATTTCATTATAAAATGCCAAGCATTACAAAAGACCAGAAGAAATTATGAAGTGACAGAAACACAACAGTTCAGAATATACTACAGATTGAATCCTCAACAGAGGAAGCAGTTATATATATATATATATATATATATATATATATATATATATATATATATATATATATATATATATATATATATATATATATATATATATATATATATATATATATATATATATATATATATATATATATATATATATATATATATATATATATATATATATATATATATATATATATATATATATATATAAAAAGGCAGAATATGGTTGAAGAACTGTGGGAACTTTGGCCCAATTTCTAAAACAGTGTAAAGCTAGGATACTATATTGCCAGTTAGCTAGACACACACAAATGGATTTCATAAACGCATCTGAAGCAGTTATGTGTATGGCTAGGATCCCGTACGGGATCCTAGCCATACACAGAACCGCATCAGATGCTTTTATGAAATCCATTTGTGTGTCTAGCTAACTAACAATATGGTATCCTAGGTTTACACTGTTTAAGAAATCAGGCCAAAGACATTTAAAAAAAGAACAAACCAGAGCAGTAAAATGAAAAGAAAAAAGAATGCACGGCTGATATAAAGGCAGAGGTGCTATATTCATCAGTATCAGCAACAATGCAAAGTATCAATATTGATTGCCACAACTTTTCAGAATTATCAATTCAAAAAGTCTCATGATTTTAAAATTTAGAATTATATGGTAAGTCAACTGGTTACATTTCAGTGCGATAAAGTATCAATATAGAGTTCATTTAGCGCTATAAACTTAACTTCTTAAATAACTGTCATCTAGCAATTTTATTTTTCTATTAGATTCTGTATATATATATATATATATATATATATATATATATATATATATATATATATATATATATATATATATATATATATATATATATATATATATATATATATATATATATATATATATATATATATATATATATATATATATATATATATATATATATATTTAGGAATGAACGCATTCTAACTGAATGCCACTATGTTCATATTACAGATTCCCCAACCTCACTCGTGGCTTCATTTTAGCATTTAATTCAATTCCCAATCTTATTCGGGCCATGAAATTATCAAATAAGCACATTACATATGTGAAAACATGAATCATTTTTTACCCCGACCGGGACTCGAACCTAGGACTTATGATTACTAAGTCAAGGTGCTACCACTACACCACAGAAGGTTAAAAGGAATCCAACCTTATAGCTTATATCTGCTATACTTAGGAATGAACACATTCTAACTTAATGCCACTATGTTCATATTACAGATTCCCCAACCTCACTCGTGGCTTCATTTTAGCATTTAATTCAATTCCCAATCTCGTTCGGGCCATGAAATTATCAAATAAGCACATTACATATGTGAAAACATGAATCATTTTTTACCCCGACCGGAACTCGAACCTAGGACTTATGATTACTAAGTCAAGGCGCTACCACTACACCACAGAAGGTTAAAAGGAATCCAACCTTATAGCTTATATCTGCTATACTTAGGAATGAACGCATTCTAACTGAATGCCACTATGTTCATATTACAGATTCCCCAACCTCACTCGTGGCTTCATTTTAGCATTTAATTCAATTCCCAATCTCATTCGAGCCATGAAATTATCAAATAAGCACATTACATATGTGAAAACATGAATCATTTTTTACCCCGACCGGGACTCAAACCTAGGACTTATGATTACTAAGTCAAGGTGCTACCTTTTAACCTTCTGTGGTGTAGTGGTAGCGCCTTGACTTAGTAATCATAAGTCCTAGGTTCGAGTCCCGGTTGGGGTAAAGAATGATTCATGTTTTCACATATGTAATGTGCTTATTTGATAATTTCATGGCCCGAATGAGATTGGGAATTGAGTTAAATGCTAAAATGAAGCCACGAGTGAGGTTGGGGAATCTGTAATATGAACATAGTGGCATTCAGTTAGAATGCGTTCATTCCTAAGTATAGCAGATATAAGCTATAAGGTTGGATTCCTTTTAACCTTCTGTGGTGTAGTGGTAGCGCCTTGACTTAGTAATCATAAGTCCTAGGTTCGAGTCCCGGTCGGGGTAAAAAATGATTTATGTTTTCACATATGTAATGTGCTTATTTGATAATTTCATGGCCCGAATGAGATTGGGAATTGAATTAAATGCTAAAATGAAGCCACGAGTGAGGTTGGGGAATCTGTAATATGGATATATATATATATATATATATATATATATATATATATATATATATATATATATATATATATATATATATATATATATATATATATATATATATATATATATATATATATATATATATATATATATATATATATATATATATATATATATATATATATATAGATAGATAGATAGATAGATAGAACGTGTTGTAAGTCTGAAATCTGGTCAGGGGCAATATGTGCTTTATTGGTTACCTATGCAGCAATGTTTTTATTTGAATATTACAACTAAGAATCACTGGACTGCTCTGATTAGAAAGTCCAAAGCTTCCAATTTGAGAAGGAAAGTTGATGGCCTTACCTCCTCCCCTACCGATAAATGAGCCTGGTCCATAACCAAAAACCTCTCCAAAAGCTTTTGTAACTCAAGCTTTCCTGGTCTCATTCGTTCTAATGGTTGTATAGTGTAGTAACTTGGAAAGTAAATAAGTCGTTTCTCTCCAGTAAATGTTTTAGTTTTCCTATATATTAAGAAATTGTAAGAAGAAGGAGAAGAGGTGTGATTTCTTAGAGTCTCCTTTTACACGTTCGCAGTTGGGTGCTTAACTTTGTGTTACTGGTGTATTATTGGATTTCCCCATCCTGAATATCTACTACATTTAAGGGAAGTTATTTTTCTAGTTTTGTTTCATAGGTCCTATTTATATTTACTAATATTCACTAACCTTGTCTAGGAATTTTTTTTTCCTGGTAAATCTGTAACTAACCTGTTTGCTGGCACTTAACCATTTACTCTACTGTACCATGTGGTAATTTGGTAAGTTATATAATTCGTAGCTAAGCTGTTTATTTATGAGATATATAATTACAAATGGTTTCCCTTGGAGTTATGACATATTTATTTTGGCGACGAAGATTGGATTGTCATTAGCCTGTCCTAAACATTTCTTATGATAATCTATTGTGTCCTAGAGGTAGGCTAGGCCATTTACCTATTAGCCTAACCCTATTTGTTAATTTGCATCTCGGCATGTTAGCCTAAGACTATGTATTAACAAACTGAACTTTCTTAATTTTCCAGCGAAATTGTGCCACATTGACTTGTTCTTTTGCTATTTTATGATTTTTTGGTAAGTCAGTATGGCAGTAATGAGAAGTATTGGCGAGTTTAAAGAAGCAGATGAGGATTTTGAAAGTTATTCTACTAGAGTGGAATTGTTTTTTTAAGGCAAATTCTGTAAGACGAGAAGAAAGATTGCACTTTCTTAACCCTAATTGGTCCAAAGACCTTTAGCCTAGTCAAGACCTAGTTTTGCCTAAGAAACCAGAAGTCTGCACTTATGATAAATTGATTATGACACTGAAATCGCATTTCCGCTCACAGGTCGTGGTCATTTATTAGAGAATTAAGTTTTATAGTCGCAAGCAGGAGGCAGTTGAGAGTATATCCAATTATGAGGCAGGTATTAAATCTTGCGCTAGGACTTGTGAATTTGGTTCTAATTTAGATGAGGTAATTTAACAGTCTAGTATCGCGGCCGAATTCTGGCTATTTCCCGCCAATTCTTAACCTAACCATTCATAGGTTAGGTAAGGTTAAGAATGGTTAGGTTAAAAATTGGCGGGAAATAGCCGAAATTCGGCAGCGATACTAAACTGTTAAATTACCTAAGATGAAATGCTTTGTGACCGTTTTGTGATGGGGTTAAGTGCTGAAACGACCCAGAGAGTTTTATTAACTGCAAAGGACCTGAGTAGTGGACAAATATAGCCCTACCCTACTTGCTCGAGATTGGATTAAATCTAGTTATATTTGTGGATGAAGTAGTCTCTCCTAACCCTAATTTACATACTCAAAGTGTAGTTGATGCCACAGAAAATGTTTTTCTGAGTGAGTCTCCAGATCTGTTTGATGAATCATCAGTTGGAAATCTGAAAGGGGTAGAAGTAAGTATTGAGATATCTCATGAGGTTCTTCCTAAATATTGTAATGCTAGAACGATTCTCCATGCTTTAAGAGAAAAGGTTGATATCGAACTAGATAGACTTTTGGAAGAGGACATCATTCAGCCTGTGAAATATTCAAAGTGGGCTGCTCCAGTAGTTCCAGTACTGAAACCTAATAAAACAGTCCGACTATGTGGTGATTATCGTCTTACCTATAATAAAGCCTTAATTTTGGGTAAGTTTTCTTTGCCTAAATTAGAAGAATTGCTAGGATATATTTCTGGGGGTAAATATTTCTCTAGGTTGAACATGTCACAAGCTTATATGCAACTGAGTTTGGATGATGAATCTTAAGAATTAACTATTATTAACACATATCGTGGGTTATTTAGGTATAACAGGTTGTGTTTTGGTATTGCCTCTGCTCCAGGCATTTTTCAGCAAACTATGGAGTCAATGCTTGGTAGGATTCCAGGAGTGGTTATTTTTCTAGATGATATATTAGTTTCTGGAAAGAGTAAAGACGAACGTGTAGCTAAAGTCAGATTGGTATTGCATAAATTAAATGATGCAGAATTTAAGCTAAGTAAGGATAAATGCACTTGGTTGACCCAGGAAGTAGAGTATCTTGGGTACAAGGTAGATGCATCAGGTATTCATCCTACTGAGAAGAAGCTAGAAGCTATTAAGAATGCCCCTAGTTCCAAAGATGTAACACAGATGAAAGCATATCTTGGCCTACTGAATTTTTATAGGAAATTTCTTAAAGCTGCCACGTTTTTAGAACCCCTACGTAAGTTGTTACGAGCCAATGAAAAGTAGATATGGGGTAAAGAACAGCAAGGAGCATTTGAAAAGTCTAAGGAAATTCTACTGAATTCTACATTGTTAGTTCATTTTGACCCCTCATTACCTATGACTGTATCTTCCGACAGTAGTTCCTACAGTATTGGTGCAGTGCTATCTCATAGTATTGATGGTGTAGAGAGACCTGTATATTTTGTCTCGAGGACTCTGATTGAAACTGAGCAACGTTATTCTCAGCTTGAATGAGAAGCATTGGCTTTAGTTTTTGTGGTTAAGAGATTTCATTTCTATTTATGAAGGCAAGAGTTTAAGCTAGTCACAGAACATAAGCCCCTACTTAGTTTATTCCAAGCTAATAAATGTGTCCCTATGATGGCTTCGGAAAGAATACAGTGATGGGCGTTAATTTTGCAAGCATATTGGTTCAACTTAGTACATTGCTTTGGCAAGTTTTTAGGTAGAGCTGACACACTGAGGAGATTACCTTTAACCTGCATGAATGAGTGTTCCTATACCCACTGAATGGATTGATACTGTTGACTTCATGACTAGTACACCTGTGACTGCTAAACAAATATCTACATGGTCTGAGTGTGACCCTGTGTTGTCTAGAGTATTGCAGTATTGTTATATTGGATGGCCTGACAAAGTAGAGAGTAAACTTATATTACTAAAGAATAGGTTGACGGAGTTGTCAACTCAGTGTGATTGTATCCTATGGGGACATAGAGATGTTATTCCTGCTAGAGCTAGAGAAATTTTACTTAGGGAGTTACATGCTGAGCACATGGGTGCATCTAAAATGAAAGAGTTGGCTAGAGCCTATTTTTGGTGCCCAGGGTTAGATGGTGAGATAGAATCTTTAGTAAAGACTTGTCCTACATGTCTAGAAAATCGTAGTTTTCCTAAGAAAAGCCCTCTTCACCCTTGGGAATGGCCATCCGTTCCATGGCATTGCATTCATGTGGACTATGCTGGTCCAATTCATGGTACTCATTATTTGATTATCGTTGATGCACATTCTAAGTAGGTAGAGATATTCCCGACTAATACTATAACTTCTACTGTTACTATAAACCTACTGCGTTCATGTTTTGCTAGATGGGGCCTGCCAAATGGTCACTCTGTGCTCAGTAATTAAAAAATATCCAGACTTTTAGAGATCAGAATTCAAGATACACCATGTTGTTGATTATATAAGGCACCTAATACTATACTGGGGTAAATGCCAAAACCACAGAATGCCAGAAAACAAGTAATTGTGCTGGTGAGTGATAATGCTAACTGTTTCTCTAGCAGTGAGTTTCAAGAGTTTTACTGAGCTGAATGGAATTCATCATGTACATTCTGCTCCTTTTCATCCATCTACGGATGCTAAACAATATCTACATGGTCTAAGTGTGACCCTTTTTTGTCTAGAGTACTGCAGTATTGTTATATTGGTTGGCCTGACAAAGTAGAGAGTGAACTTATATTATTTAAGAATAGGTTGAAGTAGTTTTCGACTCAGTGTGATTGTATCCTATGGGGATATAGAGTTGTTATTCCTGCTAGAGCTAGAAAAATTTTACTTAGGGAGTTACATGCTGAGCACATGGGTGCATCTAAAATGAAATAGTTGGCTAGAGCCTATTTTTGGTGCCCAGGGTTAGATTGTGAGATAGAATCTTTAGTAAAGACCTGTCCTACATGTCTAGAATATCGTAGTTTTCCTAAGAAAAGCCCTCTTCACCCTTGGGAATGGCCATCCGTTCCATGGCATTGCATTCATGTGGACTGCAGGTCCAATTCATGGTACTCATTATTTGATTATCATTAATGCACATTCTAAGTGGGTAGAGATTTTCCCGACTAATACTATAACTTCTACTGCTACTATAAACCTACTGCGTTCATGTTTTGCTAGATGGGGCCTGCTAGTTAAGCTGGTGAGTGGTAATGCTAACTGTTTCTCTAGCAGTGAGTTTCAAGAGTTTTATTGAGCTGAATGGAATTAGTCATGTACGTTCTGCTCCATTTCATCCATCTACGGATGTTAAACAAATATCTACATGGTCTAAGTGTGATCCTGTGTTGTCTAGAGTATTGCAGTATTGTTATATTGGTTGGCCTGACAAAGTAGAGAGTGAACTTATATTATTTAAGAATAGGTTGACGGAGTTGTCGACTCAGTGTGATTGTATCCTATGGGGACATAGAGTTGTTATTCCTGCTAGAGCTAGAAAAACTTTACTTAGGGAGTTACATGCTGAGCACATGGGTGCATCTAAAATGAAATAGTTGGCTAGAGCCTACTTTTGGTGCCCAGGGTTAGATGGTGAGATAGAATCTTTAGTAAAGACCTGTCCTACATGTCTAGAAAATCGTAGTTTTCCTAAGAAAAGCCCTCTTCACCCTTGGGAATGGCCATCCGTTCCATGGCATTGCATTCATGTGGACTATGCTGGTCCAATTCATGGTACTCATTATTTGATTATCATTGATGCACATTCTAAGTAGGTAGAGATATTCCCGACTAATACTATAACTTCTACTGCTACTATAAACCTACTGCGTTCATGTTTTGCTAGATGGGGCCTGCCAGTTGTGCTGGTGAGTGATAATGCTATTTCTCTAGCAGTGAGTTTCAAGAGTTTTATTGAGCTGAATGGAATTAGTCATGTTCGTTCTGCTCCATTTCATCCATCTACGGATGTTAAACAAATATCTACATGGTCTAAGTGTGACCCTGTGTTGTCTAGAGTATTGCAGTATTGTTATATTGGTTGGCCTGACAAAGTAGAGAGTGAACTTATATTATTTAAGAATAGGTTGACGGAGTTGTCGACTCAGTGTGATTGTATCCTATGGGGATATAGAGTTGTTATTCCTGCTAGAGCTAGAGAAATTTTACTTAGGGAGTTACATGCTGAGCACATGGTTGCATCTAAAATGAAAGAGTTGGCTAGAGCCTATTTTTGGTGCCCAGGGTTAGATGGTGAGATAGAATCTTTAGTAAAGACTTGTCCTACATGTCTAGAAAATCGTAGTTTTCCTAAGAAAAGCCCTCTTCACCCTTGGGAATGGCCATCCGTTCCATGGCATTGCATTCATGTGGACTATGCTGGTCCAATTCATGGTACTCATTATTTGATTATCATTGATGCACATTCTAAGTAGGTAGAGATATTCCCGACTAATACTATAACTTCTACTGCTACTATAAACCTACTGCGTTCATGTTTTGCTAGATGGGGCCTGCCAGTTGTGCTGGTGAGTGATAATGCTATTTCTCTAGCAGTGAGTTTCAAGAGTTTTATTGAGCTGAATGGAATTCGTCATGTATGTTTTGCTCCTTTTCATCCATCTATGAATGGGCTGGCAGAAAACATGGCGCGTACTTTCAAGTCCACTTTGCTTCATGCTAAGGGAGAAGAAGTGAGGGTTACCCTTGACAAATTTTTATTCAAGTATAGGTGAACTCCTCACACTACAACCAGTTTGTCACCTTCTGAGTTATTACTTGGTCGTCGAATATGTTCCGTTTTTTTTTTTATTTACTAAGTCCTGGAGAAATTACCTAGCATAGTGTGTTAAAGCAACAACAGAACCAGAAGCGACTACATGACCCTAAGGCTGCTAGATCATTGGAACTATCTCCAGATGTTCCAGTCATGGTATGTAATTATGCTCATGGAGCTAAGTGGATTCCCGCTACTGTTAAATCTAGAACAGGTCCTTTATCCTACAAGGAATCTACAAAAGGACACGTGATGAAGCGTCATCAAGATCAGATTTGGAAAGGTGATCCAACTAGCCCTGAGAGAGTATCAATTGCTCCTCCTAATCCTGAGAAATTTGTGGTGGAACCTAGTACACCTTTGATACCCAAGTCTGGTAGTATGTAGATCTAGAAGAGTTTCACGTGCTCCGGTATGGCTTTAGAGAAGGTAGATCAACAGTAACAAACTTATTAGAATTTTATGATGAGGTAAGCCGAATCTTACAGGAAAGAGAGGGCTGGGCAGATTGCATATTCCTAGACTTCCAGAAAGCGTTTGACACTGTTCCACATGGGAGACTTATTAGGAAGCTGCACTCAATGGCTAGAATAGGTGGAAATGTTTTGGAATGGATAAAAGTTACTTAGAAGGAAGGGAACAGAGGGTTAGAGTAAGACACTCAGTGTCTGAATGGAGAAGAGTTAGTAGTGGAGTTCCACAGGGTTCAGTTTTAGGGCCACTTTTGTTCCTTGTATATGTAAATGACCTACCAGAGTCTGTAAATTCATTCATGAATATGTTTGCAGATGATGCAAAGATTGTAAAGAAAGTAAAAAACGAGAACAATGGTAGAGAACTTCAGGAGGATCTAAATAATCTGCATGAGTGGTCAGATAAGTGGCTAATGTAATTCAATACTTCAAAATGTAAGGTAATGAGAATGGGTACAAGTGCAAGAAGGCCCAAGCTTGACTACTCGGTGGCTGGAGTACAACTTCAAGAGACAGAATATGAGAGAGACCTAGGAGTAAACATACTGGCAGATTTGTCTCCAGAAATACATATAAATGGCATAGTAAGGGCAGCATATGCATTCTTATCAAATGTAAGGGTAGCCTTCAGGCACATGGTCAAGGAAATGTTCAGAAATATTTATGTAACCTATGTGAGGCCAAAACTCGAATATGCAGCCCCCTTTTGGAATCCGCACTTGAAAAAGCACATAGCTAAGCTTGAAAAAGTTCAAAGACATGCCACGAAACTGGTGCCAGAAATACGCAATCTCAGTTATGATGAGAGGCTGAGGGAATTAGACTTACCATCACTCGAAGCTAGAAGAGTAAGGGGGGATATGGTGACAGTCTTTAAATTCCTTCATGGTTATGATAGAGTGGATAGGGATCGATATTTCGATATGGCTGGCTCTAGAACTAGAGGTCATAGTTTGAAGCTTCGTAAGAAAACTTCTTTGCAGGATGTAAGGAAATACTTTTTCAGTGTAAGAGTAGTTGATAATTGGAATTCGCTAAGCTAGGAGGTAGTTAATGCTATCTCAATCCATAGTTTTAAGGACAGGTATGATAAGTATCACTTAGTCTAAAATGGAACCGATGAGGAGACGGGAAGATACGAGCTTTGGGCTCTTTCCCGTAAACACAATTAGGTAATCACAATTAGGTAATCACTTGGAGGGGAGGGGTGTAGTAACTTGGAAAGTAAACAAGTCGTTTCTTTCCAGTAAATGTTTTAGATTTCCAATATATTAAAAAATTGTTAGAAGAAGGAGTATGATTTCTTAGAACCTCGTTTTAATGTTCGGAGTTGGGTGCTCAGCTTTGAGTTACTTATGTATTATTGGATTTCCGGGTCTTGAATATTTACTACATTTAAGGGAAGATATTTCTCTAGTTTTGTTTAATAGGTTCAATTTATATATACTAATATTTACTAACCTTGGTGTCTATGAATTTTTTGTTATATTGGTTTTTCCAGGTAATTCTGTACCTATCCTATTTGCTGCACCCAACCATTTGCTCTATGGTACCGTATAGTAACCTGGTAAGTTGGATAATTCTGAGCTAGGCTGTTTATTTATGAGATGAATAAGTACATATGTTTTCCCTTGGTGTAATAGCATATAGCTTGCTTGTAATGGGGCGAGATTTTGATTACGATTTTAACTATATATATGACATAGTAGACGTTAAAGATTTTTTTTTTTTATTAGAATTTGCTTTATTTTTGCCACCTCTCTGACAGTGTTAAGAATTTAATATTATTAATGGTATGATAATTAATTTAAGCTTGTGTGTATTTAGGCTGTAGCATGAAGTTATTATATAACTCAGAGCCATGTGTATAAACTATTTAATATCTTCCTATAGGAACACTAAATCTTAAAAGGGCTTGATTTAATGCATTAAGTATATGAATTATTAAGTATGCAGTGTCAGTAAAAATTATTAAAGTTAAAGTTTGCGGTTTTAGCCCTCCTATCAGAGGCATCGCCCCTGCTCTGGCGGCCGTCAGCTGGTGCAAGCCCCAACCCCCCACTGTGGTGTTCAGCCACAGCGGTGACCTTCCCAGTAAACAGCTTAAACTCTCGGTCCTGAACGGGAACCAATCTGTCGACCTCGGGAATGCGAGGCCAGCGCGTTACCACTGTACTGTTTTGTTCACATGTTTATTGAATTATTTACCTTTTGTCAGTAGTTATCACTGCTTTGTTAATCTTCTATGCTGTAATAATGTATTATGTTCTTTATCTGATTTAGTTTAATTTTTTAAATACTATGTATATTTAACTGCTATCTTTATTTTAATATAATTTACTTATGTCAGAGATGTATAAGTACTAAACATTATGTTATTTGTATTAATAGTTACATAAGTTTACTTTTTTATTGCCTTCTGATGCTGACTGCAGTTTCTGACAATATATATTCACAAATTTATAGGATTTTAAGTAGCCACTTGTTGGGTTGAATATATAATGAAAACTATGAAGATTCTTATTAGCATAACAACAAAATAAAGGTTGGGGGCCTTTACATGCTCTCCCACTGACAAACCCACTCTCTCTGGCTCTCATTTTTCTGCCAACTCTTACTTAATTGATTCCAGCGCACCTATTCCTCGTACTTTACCCCTCTATAACCCTATGCCTTCCCTTATGCTTGCCTCACGCAGTCCATAAGGTTCTTCGTTCTCTAAAGACGAACAAGGTATCCGGACCTGATGGCATCCCTGCAAGGTTCCTTAGGAAGTTTGCAGATGAACTTGCTCCTGTGTTTTGCTGTGTTTTTCGCCTCATTCTTTCAACCAGTATCTATCCTTCATCTTGGAATCATGCTCTGATTCAACCTGTTCCTAAGAATGGTGCCCACTTTATTCCTTCCAACTACCGACGTAGTACCCTAACCTTTTCTATCGCTCAATTCTCACTTCTTGAAAAGTTTTGTATCTAGCTTGCTTATCTCCAATCACCAGTACGGCTTCCACAAGGCAAAATTCACTGGTGACCTCCTGTCCTATTTTATTCATGTATGATTATCTTCTCTGAGGAACTATGGGAAATCTTTTGTCGTCGTCCTTGATATCTCAAAGGCTTTTGATAGAGTCCGACACAATGCTCTGTTGGCCAACTCTCTGCTTAAGGCTTTACCCTTTCTATTTTCTGATGTCCAGTTTTCTTTCTGACTGATTTATATCTGTGGTTGTTGACGGTGCAACATCTAACCCTTTCCCTGTTACTAGTGGTACTCCACAGGGCTATGTTCTTTCGCCAACTTTGTTTCTTCTCTTCATCAATGATCTTTTTAATCCCCATCCTTCGGTCTTCTCCACCCTTTGCCGACGATTCTACCCTTCATTCTTCCTCTGCTCTTTCTTCACAGCCTTCATCTGCTACTCATAATCAGTCTCACAACAATTTGTCTTCTATTCTTACCGCCAACTTACAGAGAGTATCTGAGTGGGGTACCCAAAATGTAACTAAGTTTAATGCCTCTAAGACAGTTTCTGGCTATCTCTTTATCTTCTTCTCCTGATAGCTCTATTGTCTTTGAAACTAACGAAATTTGGCCTCTTAATTCTATTAACATATTAGGAATGCATATAGCCTCTAACTTGTCTTGGAGGAATCATATAATCTAAATTTCTAAAACTGTATCCAAAAAACTGGGGGTTCTGTTTCATTTTCATCATCACTTTTCCTTTTTTTCAGTCTCTTAATATCCATAAAGATCTAATCTGTCCCTGCTTAGAATAATGCTATTATATCTGAGGTACTTCTTCTAATTATCTCCTTGATAGGGTTGATTTTAAGGCAGTTAGACTCATCATTGACCTTTCTCTTACTTTTAATCTAGATACTCTTTCCCTGTGCAGTAAGGTATCACCCCTTTCTCTTTTCTATTGCTATTACCTCAATCGCTGCTCTGATGACTTGGTGAGTTGCATCCATCCTCCACTGTCAAGGCTGTGCAACACTCGCCAAGGGGCCTCGTCTCACAGGTACTGTGTAGAGATTTGTAGCTCGTGAACTGATCGGTGCAATGACTGCTTCATCCCATCTACCTCCAGACTCTGGAACTCTCTTCCTACTTTTGTTTTTCCTAATTCTTATAACCTGTTTTCCTTGAAAAAGCTAATCGATCGTTATCTCGGGGCCCAATCCTGCCATATGTGTAGGTCCTTAATACTTCGACTATTCTTTTAGTCTGTCCTTTTCCTATTGTGTATCCCTTATTTCTACCTTGTTCTTAATCTTCTACTTTTTCTTCGTCTTCATGTTTTCTTCATGCTCGGGCATGATGAAAGCAATTTTCTTGCCTGTCTCAGTATCTCATTTAAAAAAAAATGAATCAAAGTAAATATATATATATATATATATATATATATATATATATATATATATATATATATATATATATATATATATATATATATATAATAATAATAATAATAATAATAATAATAATAATAATAATAATAATAATAATAATAATAATAATAATAATAATAATAATAATAAAGAATAATTAATGTTTAAAACTGGCCGAGTGATTTGAGAAGTGAGCACAAAATACAGACATTCAATCGAAGATAAGTGCTTTAGCACTTAACAGAGATGCTAAATTAAGACGTAAGATCTTATGGGAAATAGTATTTGCGCTGTAGGTTTGGATCGAATATATATATATATATATATATATATATATATATATATATATATATATATATATATATTAGGAGATTAAAACAGAAAATCAAGGATTTAGAGGCAATGGTTATAAGCCTTGATGATAAAATTCGGAGTATGGATAGAGAAATGAAAGAGAATGAAACACTCAGAGAGGAAATAAGATGTTTGGAGGAAGCAAATAAAGCACAGGGGCAGGAGAGAAAAGAACTAGAAAAACGAATAAAGAAGCTGGAAGGGAAAAATAGTGAACTAGAAACGAATTTTTAAACAAGAAGATAACAACAAACAGCTGAATGACAACCTAAATGAATTAAATGTTAGTTCACTACTCTCTTCTGAGCGAGACGAGATTGCAGGTTGGAATGTCCAGATTAAGGAAAACATCGAACAGTTTAGAAAAGAGTTTCAGGAGCTGAATACGGAACATGATGCCATGAAAACTTCCTTTGCTGATGCACTAAAGGGGAATGTGGCAGTAAAAGAAGCTGTGAAGGTGGTGGCACTGGAAAACATACAAACAGTTAACTATAAAGCAACAGTAATTGAAAAAAATGAAAGACGTTGTGATGGAAAGGGCAAATCCACTGATTAAACAGGCACTTGATAAAGAGAAGACTGGAAATCTCAGGCATAAGCAAATCTCAGGAGCCAACATGGCAGGGGAGACTTGAAGAAAATAAAGCTAGGGTTGTAGACCTGATAAGAAAGCTTGGAGGAGTATGTGGTCCTGAGGATATTGTAAACATTCACCAACTAGGCAAATATTAGAGGGAGGGAAAGCAGGGACCAACAAAAGTAACCTTTGAGAGAGGGGAAACATCTAGAGAAATATTTTTGAGGAAAAAAAGTCTAAAAGACCTTCAAGAATTCATAGAAGTGTTCATTTAACGATACAGAACACAGGAAGAGATGGAAAGGATCAACAGCTTCTTGCAAGAGGCAAGAAGGTTAAATGACGAAAGAAATGAAGAAGAGAGGAAAAATTTTCATTTCAGAGTTCTTCCAGACAAAGGGGAGATAAAGAAGATAATGACAGAAGATCAGGGGATGGGGCCTCATTAAGATTGTTATACAAAAATGCTGATGGATTAGCTGGTAAGGCAGTAGAATTAAAAGATAGGATTCACAACAGTAAGGCAGATATAGTAGCAATTACAGAGACTAAGTTGAGTGAGGTCATAAACAGTGTCACAGTTTTTCCTAAGGGCTTCAGAATATTAAGGGTTGAAAGAGCTGAGAGGACTGGTGGAGGGATAGGACTGCTCATAAGCAAAAGGATTCAAGTTGAAGAAATAAACTTGGCTATAGAAAGTGAGTTCAAGGAATTTCTTGTTGCTCGCATAAATACTGGGTCAAAGAGCATTTTAATAACTGTTGTATATAACCCACCAGGGAACTAACATAGCCTAGAAGTTTATGAGAAAAGTCATATAGGTACTATTGAAGTCATACACTCAGTTGTTAACATGGCATGGGAGAGAAAATGTAGGATTATGATTATGAGAGATTTTAATCATAAAGAGATAGATTGGATATAGCTTCATCCACACACTGGTGAGGACTCATTTGGGGCAAGATTCCTATATTGCGTACAAGGGAATTTCCTACACCAACATGTAATGGAACCAACGAGGGTCAGGGGTGGGGACGAGCCATCACTACTTGATCTAGTATTCACAGATAACGTGTTGGATATTGAAAAAATTGAGCATGAACCACAAATTGGAAAGAGAGACCATTGTATGTTGCTGATGGAGTATATCATTGAAGATATTCTTCCTGAGAGTAATGGCACCGAGGACATGAAGAGGCCCTATCCAAAAGGTGATTACATCAAAATGAATGAGCCTCTTGCAGTTATTGACTGGAGAACGTTATTTTACAACAAATCTGTACAAGATATGTACAACATCTTTTGTGAAAAATATGGGAAGATAGTAGATTGCTGCATACCTGTCATGAAAGTAGGTGTAATTCATGCCAGAGAGAAATGATTCGATAATGAGTGTAAAAGAGCTAAGTAGTTGAGAGACAATTGCTAGAAAAGGTATAGGAGGAGAAAAAACATAAATGCCTGGCAAACCTACAAAGGAGCAATAATTGATTACCTAAGTAAAAGAAGAAAGGCAGAGAGAGACTATGAAAGGGACATCACCAGGAAGGCTAAAGAAAATCCCAAGTTTTTCCATAGATTTATCAGAGGAAAAGTGAAGGTAAAAGAACAGGTTTTAAGGCTTAAGCAAGCGGATGGAAGCATCACTGAGACGAATAATGAGATCTGCAAAGAAGCGAACAAGGAGTTTCAGTCAGTATTTACAGTAGAAAATACCCCACCCCCTCAGATTGCAGAGATAGAAGCTCACGGGACGGCATTAGAGGACATCAACCTTTCAGTCACAGAGGCATGCAAAACACTGATGGAGTTAGATGTCCATAAAGCTACAGGTCCTGATGACATATCCCCTCATGTACTTAAAAAAAGCACAAGCTCAGTATCAGTAGCACTACATAGCATATTTAAAAAGTCACTGAAGTCAGGGGAGATTCCAAGATGCTGGAAACAAGCAAACGTGATACCAGTCTTCAAAAAGGGAATTAGGGATACGACTCTAAACTATAGACCAGTTTCCTTGACCAGTATAGTTTGCAATGTTACGGGGAAACTACTAAGGAAACATATCTCTCTTCACTTGGAATCCTTCAACTTTTTGTTAGTTAGACAACATGTCTTCAGAGAAGGCAGATCAACAGTAACAAACTTATTAGGATTATATGATGAGGTAAGCCGAATCTTACAGGAAAGAGAGGGCTGGGCAGATTGCATATTCCTAGATTTCCAGAAAGCGTTTGACACTGTTCCACATGGGAGACTTATTAGGAAGCTGCAAGAATTGGCTAGAATTGGTGGAAGTATCTTGGAATGGATAAAAACTTACTTAGAAGGAAGGGAAATAGGGTTAGAGTAAGACACTCAGTGTCTGAATGGAGAAGAGTTAGTAGTGGAGCTCCACAGGGTTCAGTTTTAGGGCCACTTTTGTTCATTGTATATGTAAATGACCTACCAGAGTCTGTAAATTCATTCGTGAATATCTTTGCAGATGATGCAAAGACTGTGAAGAAAGTAAAAAACGAGAACAATGGTAGAGAACTTCAGGAGGATCTAAATAGTCTGCATGAGTGGTCAGAAAAGTGGCTAATGAAATTGAATACTTCAAAATGCAAGGTAATGAGAATGGGTACAAGTGCAAGAAGGCCCAAGCTTGACTACTCGGTAGCTGGAGTACAACTTCAAGAGACAGAAAATGAGAGAGATCTAGGAGTAAACATACTGGCAGATTTGTCTCCAGAAATACATATAAATGGCATAGTAAGGGCAGCATATGCATTCTTATCAAATGTAAGGGTAGCCTTCAGGCACATGGACAAGGAAATATTCAGAAATATTTATGTAACCTATGTGAGGCCAAAACTCGAATATGCAGCCCCCTTTTGGAATCCACACCTGAAAAAGCACATAGCTAAGCTTGAAAAAATTCAAAGACATGCCACGAAACTGGTGCCAGAAATACGCAATCTCAGTTATGATGAGAGGCTGAGGAAATTAGACTTACCATCACTGGAAGCTAGAAGATTGAGGGGGGATATGGTGACAGTCTTTAAATTCCTTCATGGTTATGATAGAGTGGATAGGGATCGATATATTGATATGGCTGGCTCTAGAACTAGAGGTCATAGTTTGAAGCTTCGTAAAAAAACTTCTTTGCAGGATGTAAGAAAATACTTTTTCAGTGTAAGAGTAGTTGATAATCGGAACTGGCTAAGCGAGGAGGTAGTTAATGCTATCTCAATACATAGTTTTAAGGACAAGTGTGATAAATATCACTAAGTATAAAATGGAACCGATCAGGAGACGGGAAGATACGAGCTTTGGGCTCTTTCCCGTAAGCACAATTAGGTAAGTACACACACACACACACACACACACACACACTATTAAAGGAAAAAAAAAATTGAGAACTTTTTCGTGAGGAGAGAGAAGCTGCCGTCCAGTTTCTGCCTTGAGGGAAATCTAGAAGAGTTGCCAGACGTGGAGCCTCACACCACATTACCTAATTTTTTGTGTAAACTGGGGAAAGCTCTTGAGCCGTTTTACCTGATCCTGTGGTTCTATATATTGTTAAAAACGGTATCCTTCCCATTTATATTAACTAGTTAGTTAGTTTGATACACGAAAAAATTGAATAATAAAAGAAAAAAAAATTACCAAATACCCACCCGTCAACAGTACTGAGTTAAGTTGCCAAGTAGTACAGCAGTCCTATTTTCTTCATTTTTTTTTTTTTTGCTTTTCTTTTAGCTTTCTCGTTTGCTATTTTGTTATTTTGTATATATATTGAGTTAAATGTAAAGTCTAAATCCCGTGATAACATATCTTGGTTAGCAAGTCAGTTTATCAGTTAGGAAGAATATATAACAGAAACAGGTGGGTGCCACCTCGAACACAAATTCGAATTTTCCTTCAGGTTTGACTTTTGTTTTTCTTTATCTTTTTATACGTAAATTACCATGGTCAAGTTTTTAAGTTAAGATGTGTGTTACCAGAAAGGAGACAAACTGAGTCACTAAATAGCACTTATATGGAGATATAAAAATTCTGTGTGAAGGTAAATTAGAAGGTTTTTTTTTTTTTTTTTTTTTTTTTTTTTTTTTTTTTTTTTCTGTGAGAGGGAGAACATAAAAATGAAGCCATCTCTGTCCCAAACCTCTCCCACCCATGGGTCGGGAGAAGGGGTAGTCATCAGAGGACTTAAACAGAGAATCAAGAAGTTAGAGGAAATGGTTACAAGCCTTGATGATAAAATTCGGAATATGGATGGAGAAATGAAAGAGAATGAAACACTCAGAGAACAAATAAGATCTTTGGAGGAAGCAAATAAAGCACAAGGGCAGGAGAGAAAGGAACTAGAAAAAAGAATAAAGAAGCTGGAAGGGGAAAAGAGTCAACTAGAATCTAGAATTTCTAATCAAGAAGATAAAAACAAACAGCTAAATGACAACCTAAAGGAATTAGATGTTAGTTCACTGCTATCTTCTGAGAGAGACGAGATTGCTGCTTGGAATGTTCAGATTAAGGAAAACATTGAACAGTTCAGAAAAGAGTTCCAGGAGCTGAATATGGAAAATGATGCCATGAAAACGTCCTTTGCTGATGCACTAAAGGGGAATGTGGCAGTAAAAGAGGCTGTAAAGGTGGTGGCACTGGAAAACATACAAACAGTTGACTATAAAGAGACAGTAATCGAAAAAATGAAAGACGTTGTGATGGAAAGGGCAAACCCACTCATCAGACAGGCACTTGATAAGGAGAAGACAGTGGTAATCTCAGGCATAAGTGAATCCCAGGAGCCAACATGGCAGGGGAGACTTGAAGAAAATAAAGCTAGGGTTGTAGACCTGATAAGAAAGCTTGGAGTAGTATGTGGTCCTGAGGATATTGTAAACATACACCAACTAGGTAAATATTCGAGGGAAGGAAAGCCGAGACCAACAAAAGTAACCTTTGAGAGAGGGGAGACATGTAGGGAAATATTGTTGAGAAAAAAAAGTCTAAAAGACCTTCAAGAATGCAAAGAAGTGTTCATTAGACGATACAGAACACAGGAAGAGATGGGAAAGATCAAAAACTTGTTGCAAGAGGCAAGAAGGTTAAATGATGAAAGAAATGAAGAAGAGAAGAAAAATTTTCGTTACGGAATACTTCCAGACAAAGGGGAGATAAAGAAGATAATGACAGAAGATCAGGGGATGGGGCCTCATTAAGATTGTTATACACAAATGCTGATGGATTAGCTGGTAAGGCAGTAGAATTAAAAGATAGGATTCACAACAGTAAGGCAGATATAGTAGCAATTACAGAGACTAAGTTGAGTGAGGACATAAACAGTGTCACAGTTTTTCCTAAGGGCTTCAGAATACTAAGGGTCGAAAGATCTGAGAGGACTGGTGGAGGGATAGCACTGCTCATAAGTGAGAGGATTCAAGTTGAAGAGATAAACTTGGCTATAGAAAGTGAGTTCAGGGAATTTCTTGTTGCTCGCATAAATACTGGGTCAGAGAGCATTATAATAACTGTTGTATACAACCCACCAAGGAACCAAAATAGGCTTGAAATTTATGAGGAAAGTCATATAGGTACGATTGAAGTCATAAACTCAGTTGTTAACATGGCGCGGGAGAAAAAATGTAGGATTTTGATTATGGGAGACTTTAATCATAAAGAGATAGATTGGATAAATCTTGACCCACACAGTGGTGAGGACTCCTTTGGGGCAAGATTCCTAGATTGCGTACAAGGGAATTTCCTACACCAACATGTAATGGAACCAACAAGAGCCAGGGGTGGGGATGAGCCATCACTACTTGATCTGGTGTTCACAGATAATGTGTTGGATATTGAAAATATTGAGTATGAACCACCAATTGGAAAGAGTGACCACTGTGTGTTGTTGATGGAGTATATCATTGAAGACATTCTTCCTGAGAGTAGAGGCACTGAGGACATGAGGAGGAACTATCAGAAAGGAGATTACATCAAAATGAATGAGCTTTTTGCAGTTATTGACTGGAGAACCTTATTTTACAACAATTCTGTACAAGAAATGTATGACATCTTTTGTGAGAAATATGGGAAGATTGTAGATTGCTGCATACCTGTCACCAAAGTAGGTGTAATTCATGCCAGAGAGAAATGGTTCGATAATGGGTGTAAAAGAGCTAAGGAGTGGAGAGACAAATGCTGGAAAATGTATAGGAGGAGAAAAAACATAAATGCCTGGCAAACCTACAAAAGAGCAAGAAATGACTACCTAAGTAAAAGGAGAGAGGCAGAGAAAGATTATGAGAGGGACATCACCAGGAAGGCGAAAGAAAATCCCAAGCTTTTCCACAGCTTTATCAGAGGAAAACTGAAGGTAAAAGAACAGGTTTTAAGGCTAAAGAGAGCGGATGGAAGCATCACTGAGACGGACGAAGAGATCTGCAAAGAATTGAACAAGGAGTTTCAGTCAGTATTTACAGTAGAAAATACCCCACCCCCTCAGATTGCAGTGATAGAAGCTCAAGGGCCGGTATTAGAGAACATCAACCTTACAGCCACAGAGGTATGCAAAGCGCTGATGGATTTAGATGTTCATAAAGCTACAGGTCCTGATGACATATCCCCTCATGTGCTTAAAAAATGCGCAAACACAATATCAGTGGCACTAAGTATCATATTTAAGGAGTCATTGGAGTCGGGGGAGATTCCAAGATGCTGGAAACAAGCAAATGTGATACCTATCTTCAAAAAGGGAAGGAGGGATACGGCTCTGAACTATAGACCAGTTTCCTTGACCAGCATAGTTTGCAAAGTTATGGAGAAACTACTAAGGAAACATATCTCTCTTCACTTGGAATCCTTCAACTTTTTGTCAGTGAGGCAACATGGCTTCAGAGAAGGAAGATCAACAGTAACAAACTTATTAGAATTTTATGATGAGGTAAGCCAAATCTTACAGGAAAGAGAGGGCTGGGCAGATTGCATATTCCTAGACTTCCAGAAAGCATTTGACACTGTTCCACATGGGAGACTTATTAGGAAGCTGCAATCAATGGCTAGAATAGGTGGAAATGTCTTGGAATGGATAAAAACTTACTTAGAAGGAAGGGAACAGAGGGTTAGAGTAAGACACTCAGTGTCTGAATGGAGAAGAGTTAGTAGTGGAGTTCCACAGGGTTCAGTTTTAGGGCCACTTTTGTTCCTTGTATATGTAAATGACCTACCAGAGTCTGTAAATTCATTCATGAATATGTTTGCAGATGATGCAAAGATTGTGAAGAAAGTAAAAAACGAGAACAATGGTAGAGAACTTCAGGAGGATCTAAATAATCTGCATGAGTGGTCAGAAAAGTGGCTAATGAAATTCAATACCTCAAAATGTAAGGTAATGAGAATGGGTACAAGTGCAAGAAGGCCCAAGCTTGACTACTCGGTGGCTGGAGTACAACTTCAGGAGACAGAAAATGAGAGAGATCTAGGAGTAAACATATTGGCAGATTTGTCTCCAGAAATACATATAAATGGCGTAGTAAGGGCAGCGGTAATGAGAATGGGTACAAGTGCAAGAAGGCCCAAGCTTGACTACTCGGTGGCTGGAGTACAACTTCAAGAGACAGAAAATGAGAGAGATCTAGGAGTAAACATACTGGCAGATTTGTCTCCAGAAATACATATAAATGGCATAGTAAGGGCAGCATATGCATTCTTATCAAATGTAAGGGTAGCCTTCAGGCACATGGACAAGGAAATGTTCAGAAATATTTATGTAACCTATGTGAGGCCAAAACTCGAATATGCAGCCCCCTTTTGGAATCCGCACTTGAAAAAGCACATAGCTAAGCTTGAAAAAGTTCAAAGACATGCCACGAAACTGGTGCCAGAAATACGCAATCTCAGTTATGATGAGAGGCTGAGGGAATTAGACTTACCATCACTCGAAGCTAGAAGAGTGAGGGGGGATATGGTGACAGTCTTTAAATTCCTTCATGGTTATGATAGAGTGGATAGGGATCGATATTTTGATATGGCTGGCTCTAGAACTAGAGTTCATAGTTTGAAGCTTCGTAAGAAAACTTCTTCGCAGGATATAAGGAAATACTTTTTCAGTGTAAGAGTAGTTGATAATTGGAATTGGCTAAGCGAGGAGGTAGTTAATGCTATCTCAATCCATAGTTTTAAGGACAGGTATGATAAGTATCACTAAGTATAAAATGGAACCGATGAGGAGACGGGAAGATACGAGCTTTGGGCTCTTTCCCGTAAACACAATTAGGTAATCACAATTAGGTAAACACAATAAGTATCACTAAGTATAAAATGGAACCGATCAGGAGACGGGAAGATACGAGCTTTGGGCTCTTTCCTGTAAACACAATTAGGTAATCACAATTAGGTAATCACACACACACACACACACAGTCTTTAAACTGGTGACAGTCTTTAAATTCCTTCATGGTTATGATAGAGTGGATAGGGATCGATATTTCGATATGGCTGGCTCTAGAACTAGAGGTCATAGTTTGAAGCTTCGGAAGAAAACTTGTTTGCAGGATGTAAGGAAATACTTTTTCAGTGTAAGAGTAGTTGATAATTGGAATTCGCTAAGCGAGGAGGTAGTTAATGCTACCTCAATCCATAGTTTTAAGGACAGGTATGATAAGTATCACTAAGTCTAAAAATGGAACCGATCAGGAGACGGGAAGATACGAGCTTTGGGCTCTTTCCCGTAAACACAATTAGGTAATCACAATTAGGTAATCACACACACACTGGGGAAAGCTCTAAAGCCGTTTACCTGATCCTGTGGTTCTATATATTGTTAAAATCAGTATCCTTCCCATTTATATTAACTAGTTAGTTAGTTTGATACACGAAAAAATTGAATAATAAAAGAAAAAAAATTACCAAATACCCACCTGTCAACAGTACTGAGTTAAGTTGCCAAGTAGTACAGCAGTCTTATTTTCTTCATTTTTTTTTTTTTTTTTGCTTTTCTTTTAGCTTTCTCTTTTACTATTTTGTTATTTTGTATATATATTGAGTTAAATGTAAAGTCTAATCCCGTGATAACATATCTTGGTTAGCAAGTCAGTTTATCAGTTAGGAAGAATATATAACAGAAACAGGTGGGTGCCACCTCAAACACAAATTCGAATTTTCCTTCAGGTTTGACTTTTATTTTTATTTTTATTTTTATACTTAAATTACCATGGTCAAGTTTTTAAGTTAAGATGTGTGTTACCAGAAAGGAGACAAACTGAGTCACTAAATAGCACTTATATGGAGATATAAAAATTCTGTGTGAAGCTAAATTAGAAGTTTTTCTCTTTTCTTTTTTTTCCTCTTTCTCGTCTTCTTTCTATATTCTGTGAGAGGGAGAACATAAAAATGAAGCCATCTCTGTCCCAAACCTCTCTCACCCATGGGTCGGGAGAAGGGGTAGTCATCAGGGGACTTAAACAGAGAATCAAGAAGTTAGAGGAAATGGTTATAAGCCTTGATGATAAAATTCGGAATATGGATGGAGAAATGAAAGAGAATGAAACACTCAGAGAACAAATAAGATCTTTGGAGGAAGCAAATAAAGCACAAGGGCAGGAGAGAAAGGAACTAGAAAAAAGAATAAAGAAGCTGGAAGGGGAAAAGAGTAAACTAGAATCTAGAATTTCTAAACAAGAAGATAAAAACAAACAGCTAAATGACAACCTAAAGGAATTAGATGTTAGTTCACTGCTCTCTTCTGAGAGAGACGAGATTGCTGCTTGGAATGTTCAGATTAAGGAAAACATTGAACAGTTCAGAAAAGAGTTCCAGGAGCTGAATATGGAAAATGATGCCATGAAAACGTCCTTTGCTGATGCACTAAAGGGGAATGTGGCAGTAAAAGAGGCTGTAAAGGTGGTGGCACTGGAAAACATACAAACAGTTGACTATAAAGAGACAGTAATCGAAAAAATGAAAGACGTTGTGATGGAAAGGGCAAACCCACTCATCAGACAGGCACTTGATAAGGAGAAGACAGTGGTAATCTCAGGCATAAGTGAATCCCAGGAGCCAACATGGCAGGGGAGACTTGAAGAAAATAAAGCTAGCGTTGTAGACCTGATAAGAAAGCTTGGAGTAGTTTGTGGTCCTGAGGATATTGTAAACATACACCAACTAGGTAAATATTCGAGGGAAGGAAAGCCGAGACCAACAAAAGTAACCTTTGAGAGAGGGGAAACATGTAGGGAAATATTGTTGAGAAAAAAAAGTCTAAAAGACCTTCAAGAATGCAAAGAAGTGTTCATTAGACGATACAGAACACAGGAAGAGATGGGAAAGATCAAAAACTTGTTGCAAGAGGCAAGAAGGTTAAATGATGAAAGAAATGAAGAAGAGAAGAAAAATTTTTGTTACAGAATACTTCCAGACAAAGGGGAGATAAAGAAGATAATGACAGTAGATCAGGGGATGGGGCCTCATTAAGATTGTTATACACAAATGCTGATGGATTAGCTGGTAAGGCAGTAGAATTAAAAGATAGGATTCACAACAGTAAGGCAGATATAGTAGCAATTACAGAGACTAAGTTGAGTGAGGACATAAACAGTGTCACAGTTTTTCCTAAGGGCTTCAGAATACTAAGGGTTGAAAGATCTGAGAGGACTGGTGGAGGGATAGCACTGCTCATAAGTGAGAGGATTCAAGTTGAAGAAATAAACTTGGCTATAGAAAGTGAGTTCAAGGAATTTCTTGTTGCTCGCATAAATACTGGGTCAGAGAGCATTATAATAACTGTTGTATACAACCCACCAAGGAACCAAAATAGGCTTGAAATTTATGAGGAAAGTCATATAGGTACGATTGAAGTCATAAACTCAGTTGTTAGCATGGCACGGGAGAAAAAATGTAGGATTTTGATTATGGGAGACTTTAATCATAAAGAGATAGATTGGATAAATCTTGACCCACACAGTGGTGAGGACTCATTCGGGGCAAGATTCCTAGATTGCGTACAAGGGAATTTCCTACACCAACATGTAATGGAACCAACAAGAGCCAGGGGTGGGGATGAGCCATCACTACTTGATCTAGTGTTCACAGATAATGTGTTGGATATTGAAAATATTGAGTATGAACCACCAATTGGAAAGAGTGACCACTGTGTGTTGTTGATGGAGTATATCATTGAAGACATTCTTCCTGAGAGTAGAGGCACTGAGGACATGAGGAGGAACTATCAGAAAGGAGATTACATCAAAATGAATGAGCTTTTTGCAGTTTTTGACTGGAGAACCTTATTTTACAACAAATCTGTACAAGAAATGTATGACATCTTTTGTGAGAAATATGGTAAGATAGTAGATTGCTGCATACCTGTCACCAAAGTAGGTGTAATTCATGCCAGAGAGAAATGGTTTGATAATGGGTGTAAAAGAGCTAAGGAGTGGAGAGACAAATGCTGGAAAAGGTATAGGAGGAGAAAAAACATAAATGCCTGGCAAACCTACAAAAGAGCAAGAAATGACTACCTAAGTAAAAGGAGAGAGGCAGAGAGAGATTATGAGAGGGACATCACCAGGAAGGCTAAAGAAAATCCCAAGCTTTTCCACAGCTTTATCAGAGGAAAACTGAAGGTAAAAGAACAGGTTTTAAGGCTAAAGAGAGCGGATGGAAGCATCACTGAGACGGACGAAGAGATCTGCAAAGAATTGAACAAGGAGTTTCAGTCAGTATTTACAGTAGAAAATACCCCACCCCCTCAGATTGCAGTGATAGAAGCTCAAGGGCCGGTATTAGAGAACATCAACCTTACAGCCACAGAGGTATGCAAAGCGCTGATGGATTTAGATGTTCATAAAGCTACAGGTCCTGATGACATATCCCCTCATGTGCTTAAAAAATGCGCAAACACAATATCAGTGGCACTAAGTATCATATTTAAGGAGTCACTGGAGTCGGGGGAGATTCCAAGATGCTGGAAACAAGCAAATGTGATACCTATCTTCAAAAAGGGAAGGAGGGATACGGCTCTGAACTATAGACCAGTTTCCTTGACCAGTATAGTTTGCAAAGTTATGGAGAAACTACTAAGGAAACATATCTCTCTTCACTTGGAATCCTTCAACTTTTTGTCAGTGAGGCAACATGGCTTCAGAGAAGGAAGATCAACAGTAACAAACTTATTAGAATTTTATGATGAGGTAAGCCAAATCTTACAGGAAAGAGAGGGCTGGGCAGATTGCATATTCCTAGACTTCCAGAAAGCGTTTGACACTGTTCCACATGGGAGACTTATTAGGAAGCTGCAATCAATGGCTAGAATAGGTGGAAATGTCTTGGAATGGATAAAAACTTACCTAGAAGGAAGGGAACAGAGGGTTAGAGTAAGACACTCAGTGTCTGAATGGAGAAGAGTTAGTAGTGGAGTTCCACAGGGTTCAGTTTTAGGGCCACTTTTGTTCCTTGTATATGTAAATGACCTACCAGAGTCTGTAAATTCATTCATGAATATGTTTGCAGATGATGCAAAGATTGTGAAGAAAGTAAAAAACGAGAACAATGGTAGAGAACTTCAGGAGGATCTAAATAATCTGCATGAATGGTCAGAAAAGTGGCTAATGAAATTCAATACCTCAAAATGTAAGGTAATGAGAATGGGTACAAGTGCAAGAAGGCCCAAGCTTGACTACTCGGTGGCTGGAGTACAACTTCAAGAGACAGAAAATGAGAGAGATCTAGGAGTAAACATACTGGCAGATTTGTCTCCAGTAATACATATAAATGGCGTAGTAAGGGCAGCATATGCATTCTTATCAAATGTAAGGGTAGCCTTCAGGCACATGGACAAGGAAATGTTCAGAAATATTTATGTAACCTATGTGAGGCCAAAACTCGAATATGCAGCCCCCTTTTGGAATCCGCACTTGAAAAAGCACATAGCTAAGCTTGAAAAAGTTCAAAGACATGCCACGAAACTGGTGCCAGAAATACGCAATCTCGGTTATGATGAGAGGCTGAGGGAATTAGACTCGCCATCACTCGAAGCTAGAAGAGTAAGGGGGGATATGGTGACAGTCTTTAAATTCCTTCATGGTTATGATAGAGTGGATAGGGATCGATATTTCGATATGGCTGACTCTAGAACTAGAGGTCATAGTTTGAAGCTTCGTAAGAAAACTTCTTTGCAGGATGTAAGGAAATACTTTTTCAGTGTAAGAGTAGTTGATAATTGGAATTCGCTAAGCGAGGAGGTAGTTAATGCTATCTCAATCCATAGTTTTAAGGACAGGTACGATAAGTATCACTAAGTCTAAAATGGAACCGATCAGGAGACGGGAAGATACGAGCTTTGGGCTCTTTCCCGTAAACGCAATTAGGTAATCACAATTAGGTAATCACACACACACACACACGACGTGATAGTCTTTAAATTCCTTCATGGTTATGATAGAGTGGATAGGGATCGATATTTCGATATGGCTGGCTCTAGAACCAGAGGTCATAGTTTGAAGCTTCGTAAGAAAACTTCTTTGCAGGATGTAAGGAAATACTTTTTCAGTGTAAGAGTAGTTGATAATTGGAATTGGCTAAGCGAGGAGGTAGTTAATGGTATCTCAATCCATAGTTTTAAGGACAGGTATGATAAGTATCACTAAGTCTAAAATGGAACCGATGAGGAGACGGGAAGATACGAGCTTTGGGCTCTTTCCCGTAAACACAATTAGGTAATCACAATTAGGTAATCACACACACACACACACACACACACACACACACACACACATATATATATATATATATATATATATATATATATATATATATATATATATATATATATAATATATATATATATATATATATATATATATATATATATATATATATATATATATATATATATATATATATATATATAAAGTATGCTGGGTTTTAGCCCTCCTATCAGAGGCGTTGCTCCTGCTCTGGCGGGCGTCAGCCGGTGCAAACCCCAACCCCCCATTGCGGTGCCCAGACATAGCGGTAACCTGCCCAGTGGACAGCTTAAACTCTCGGTCTTGGACAGGAACCGATCTGTCGACCTCGCGAATGCAAGGTCAGCTCATCACCACTGTACTTGCCAGGCGCTAGTGTATATATATATATATATATATATATATATATATATATATATATATATATATATATATATATATATATATATATATATATATATATATATATATATATATATATATATATATATATATATATATATATATATATATATATATATATATATATATATATATATATATATATATATATATATATATATATATATATATATATATATATATATATATATATATATATATATATATATATATATATATATAAATGGTTATGGCTTTGCAAGGAAATTGAAAGAAATTTTGAGATCCTTAGTAATTTCAAGTGTATTACTTATCTTCAATGGAATTGTTTTGAAGATAAGTCATACATTTGAAAGTACTACGTACTAAGGATCTCAACCTTTTTTTTTTCAATTTCCTTACGTAGCCATAACAATTCACAATTACAAAATTCACGTTTGTCTCGTAAAATAGCATCATATATATATATATATATATATATATATATATATATATATATATATATATATATATATATATAAATATATATATATATATATATATATATATATATATATATATATATATATATATATATATATATATATATATATATATATATATATATATATATATGAGAGACTTGCAGCTCGCGGATTGGTCGGTGCAGCAACTGCTTCTTCCTGCAGACTCTGGAACTCTCTTTCCTCTTCTGTCTATCCTAATTCTTATAATTTATCTTTCTTAAAAAAAAAATAATAAAAAAAACGAATCTATCGTCATCTCAGGGCCTAATCCTGCCGTCTCTCTAGGTTCTCTGTACTTAGACTATTCTTTTAGCCTATCTTTTTCCTATTGTGTATTATTACCACATCTCTGCCTTGTCCTTAGCCTTTTACTTTTTCTTCGTCTCAATGCTTTCTTCGTGCCCGGGCCTTTATTGATGAGGGCATTTGTTTTGCCTGTCCCGATGTCGTACTTATATATATATATATATATATATATATATATATATATATATATATATATATATATATATATATATATATATATATATATATATATATATATATATATATATATATATATATATATATATATATATATATATATATATATATATATATATATATATAATATATATATATATATATATATATATATATATATATATATATATATATATATATATATATATATATATATATATAAATTATAGATGAATTAAGTTGACCTACTTAATTGGTAAGAACCACCCCCCTTAACCAATTCCTTCGGGTAATGATGAAATTTCTGGCCAATCACAGCCTTGGTCACAGAGCTGGCTCTAATATATATTCATAAATTTTTTTACGCATGGAAAAATCTATGAAAAAACTAATAGAAAAATGAAAAACATATTATTTACCTTATTATTATCTATTCCACAATTTACGAAATTGCGGTAATTGAGTTTTCAGACATGTATCTATTTTAATGTGTTCTCATTTTCAACCAATCAGAGACGGCTACCAAGCTTTGCTAAACGGAATGTAAACAAAACTGTGATGGGAACCTTATCAGTAGGATGACTTGGTAGGTATATTTTATTTCTACGGTATTTACGTATTAATCCTTTTATATAAGAGATTAATTTAGGGCCAAGATATCTCCATGTTGAAAGGAATAACCAAAAATACTTAAAATGGACATAGTAAGTGACAAATTGTCATAAACACGTTTTTTTTTTATTCCACGCTGTTTTTGTCTACGTATATTATGTCTGTAATTACGTGCAGCGATTACTATTTGGGCGCTTTATTTCTAATTTTTCTGGCATTTCTTCATATTACCTTCGAGATTTTTGATTATATACCTGTAGTATATAAATGTTTACTTGCAATTATCGATATGTTTACCAACTTCTTTGTTTCGATGAATGTATTTGTGATTTGGGCCCGATTTCTTAAACAGTGTAAACCTAGGGTACCATATTGTTTGTTAGCTAGACACACACAAGTGAATTTCATAAACGCAATTGACGCGGTTCTGTGTATGACTAGGATCCCGCAAGGGATCCTAGCCATACACAGAACTGCGTCAGATGCATTTATGAAATCCATTTGTGTGTGTCTAGCTAACTAACAATATGGTATCCTAGGTTTACATTGTTTTAGAAATCGGGCCTTGATCTTCAAGGCAACGTTCAATTTGAATACTTTTGTTCGCATTCTTCCACTTGGATATGCATATATTGTATGTAGAGCTGCATTATGTCATTAGAAAGTAAAGTGGTAAATGTTTATATTCACTCAAGAAGCGAACTGTGTGTAATGTATTTGGGTACTTAACGAAGATTCATTATAAGAAGAGTTCTTTGGATCACTGCAGCAATGTAAAAACATATAGATAAGCATAAAGGTAGAAGTAATGCAGCACAGCAGCAGGGCAAACAAACGACTTTGTAGGGGCTCAACAACATTGTACATATTTTCCGCTCTATTCTACAGTACAGTAATACATAGGTGGTGCTGAGCGCATGAACATCTAACCACGCACAAACGACATGCTTCAATACTTAGATAAGATATATTACACTGAGAATACTAGCCATCGTAAACATGGATGAAATCTAAGAAAGCATTTCAGTTATGAACTTGTTTCCTAACAGCAGTGAAATAACCTAACTATCCAAACCTAACATATCCAAATATTGTAACCTATTTCATGAGAGTATATCTCATCTGGGCTGTGAAAGTAATCATTTAGCCAAAGACATTTACAGATATTAAAAAAATATCAGTTATCACCTTGTTTCTTAACTGGGGTTGCATAAAGCTTACAAGCCTAACGCAGGCTTACCTAATAATAAAGGTGAATTGCTGGAAAATATTTTTCCTACTGGAAGTGTGAATTTTAAGTAAGTTTTTTCCCATATGTTGAATGGGATATCGTAGGATTTGTAGAATGGGTATGTCTATCTATAAGTCTCACAAATTATCCTTGTATATTTCTATCTAACTACCTTGGCTGTTTCCCCCATTGGGGGTAGCCGACATAAAAAAGGAAAAAATACGGGGATTACTTTGCTCTATGGGCAATGTATATATGTGTAATATATAGGTTATGTTATATATTAAGCATAAATGTTAGGTTATATATGAAGCATAAATTGTGTTAGTGAGAAAATGTGGCCTACAGATATTGAAGTTACATCGTTTTTTCCTATGCTGCCTGGCCGAATAGCCCGAGTCTCTAGGGAAAATCTGTAACAATCGTGGGCTTCTCCATAGAGCTTTTAGGGCTTGTATGTTGTGTTGGTAGTGTATATGGCATTGTGTGCTGCAGTCTTCCATAATTTGTTTCCTTGGGTTGTTCTCATTGTCTCCAGCTAGAAGGAATCATAGTAAAATGACCGCTGCAGAGTCATTTCTCGATGTAAATAAAATTATGTTATTGTTTGTGTTGTTTTTTAATAAGCCAATGACTGAAGCCTCTCCCAGGTTCTAATGTCCCATGAGGAGCAGGGGTCGCTTGTGGCTGTTTGGTCTCTTTTGCTGCTCCACTTCTTAGTTGCAGCTCTGGAGGGTATACTCACAATGAAGATGCTACCACTTCAGGTCCAGATAGTTCGTTGTTTTGATTAGTGTTTACTACCACACCTTCAATTAAAAAAAAACCTAATAGTATCTGTTAAAATATTTGCTGAATCTTGGTTAGGTTTGTTCACTCCAATCAAGAAATGAGTCGAATATTGAAGTAATTGTTGGGTACTTGTCTGAATTACTTTTATAACACGTTGTGAGTGTGAAAGTAACATATACTTTTTTTTTTATTACTGGACTTCGTAGGTATATAAGGCTCACAATAAACCCATAGTTTTTTCATAACAAATTATTGAATACAATTAAGAATAATTTGACTTTTGACTTCTTGGAACTTTTTTATAATACTTAATTTAAGCTGCTATCATTACAGATGTGCCAAAGAGAGGTTTTGTTACTGGTCTGTGATGATTAAAACGGAATTATTTGGTGTACCATTTATTTGTTTATTTATTATTTGTTGGCTATCTGTGTTCCGAGAGGTAGATGTGAATTGTTTACTCTGATCTGTTATAAATGTTATTCAGACTTCTGTGTGGTTTTGAGGTAACATACATGGCATCCCATTGTGACTGCAGTATGTAGTGTGCAAGGTTTTGTGGTACTTGGCAGTACTCAGTCAGCTCAAATGGGTTCAGGTCTTATCTGTGAAAACGACATATTCTGAGCATGATTTACTTGAGACTGCAGCCACCATGTACTTGTATGTGTTAGTGTGTGGGCCTTATGTATGGACCATTCATTTTCCTCTCTTATTATAGCTCAGTAGATTCAGCTTAATTCTGCGTTAGTCTCAAACCCAGATAAATGGAGAGGGTTTAGTGTCAAGGACCTCCAGGCAGACAACTTAATAGCTAAAAGAAGCTAGTGATGAGCAGCATCCCAAAATAAACTTTGGGAGAACTGCTTGTAATGAAGATGATAGTAATTGTTGAAGGTGGAGATTTCCAATTTCTTGTGGAAGTTATAGTGAGATAAGTTTTTGTGATAGTTCTTTTACGTGTTTATATGTAGTTTGGTTGTTGTATATGAAGTCCTTTTTGTTTTCTCTTACACAATTTCATTATGGCAAGCTAGTGCAATAATGACCCTCCTCCAACCCACTCCTTTTCAAAGAGATTAGTTTCAAAAGTACTTACAAGAAATTTGCATAACCGTGAAGCAGTAATTGATAAAGAAAGTCATGTATTTGTGATTGACATATTGAGTGAGGTTTAATTTTTTTTATAGTATATTACTCATTCTACTTGAGAATCATTTTTAGTTTCAATTATTTTTTTATATAATTATAATTATTTCTTTAGATATTTCAACTTTATGACAAGAATACATTGTTGTCTGCCATTCACTTAAGGAAAATAATTTCATGTAACTATACATGTCTTATAGGAAAGGATAAAATGATTGATGAAAAGGGGCTTATTTTTAAGGGTCACAGTTTAGAAAACTAACTCATTTCCCTAATGAGTGACTGCTGACCATGTCTACCATATTCTTATTGTATACTCGTATACAGATAGGGGTCCATTTGAATTTTAATGTTGAGACTAATTCCTCTCAATTTAGATATTGCTAAGACCTCGATACGGGCAGCTGTTCTTAGCATCTAGAAGCAGTAAGGAGAGATGTAAGCCCCTTTTTGTTTTCTAGTGATGGTAAGAATATTGAGAAGGTTTATACATAAGAGGAGTTGGTCACCTGATTTATCTGTCAATGGTTTATTTTTTTCTTTGTTTGGGGGATTCTCACTAACAAAAAAGTCATTTCCAAATATTGGTGTATACTGTA